>APFE031652734.1:65543-151826 GCA_000404065.3 Pinus taeda
GGAAAAATGCCTTTCACTAGATCTCAATGAATTTAAATGAGGTGGAGTAGATTTTGGTGAAGCGGATCAGTCCTTACATTGGTGGTTCGAGCTATTTTTGTGGTGTGCTATGATATATATTTGTCACAAACTGCAGAATTGGTACAATTTAATACTCAGTTTTAAGTATTGTAATTCACACAGCAAAAAAGTTTGTTTTTTGAAAGCAAAGGCTATAAGGCATAGGCAGTCTTTTTTTATTGTTGGTATTTAAAAGTTGGATTTTTGAGATTATTGTGTTTTTTGGTTGATACAAGATGGCAAAAACTCAGAGTGCCCGGTTTGAAATTGAGAAGTTTAATGGCAAAAATAACTTCGAAATGTGGAAGGTGAAAATGTATGATTTGCTTGTCCAACATGGTGTGGCAAAGGCTTTGTTGGGCAAGTCCAAACAGCCTTACAACATCACAGATAATGAGTGGGCCAAGATGGATGAAAGAGCGATAAGTGCTATTCGACTGTGTCTAGCTGATGATGTCCTGTTTAATATCGTGTCAGAGACAACAGCTGCTGGTTTGTGGATGAAATTGGAGAAACTGTACATGACCAAATCCTTAACCAATAGGATTCTCCTGAAGCGACAGTTGTACAGTATGCGAATGAAGGAAGGTACATCGATTGCTGATCATTTAAATGCTTTTAATACTGTTCTTGTACAATTAAAAAGTATAGAAGTAAAAATTCAATCCGCAGATAAAGGTATTACTTTATTGTGCTCGTTGCCCAAGTCATGGGATCATTTTGTTACTTCTATAAGTCTTAGTTCATCAGAAACTATTGAGTTTGATGATGTAGTTGCATCCTTATTATCCGAAGAAACAAGGAGGAGGTCGCATTCCGAAACCTCTACATTAGAAGCTATGATGGTTAGAGGTCGTTCGAAAGAAAGACGCCCCAGGAAGCCAAGCGACTCATGTTCAAAGTCGAAAGGGAAGAAGAGTAAGCTAAAGTGTTGGTTTTGTGGCAAATCAGGGCATTTAAAGAAGGACTGCTGGAAGCGATAGCAGCAAACTTCAAAAGCAGAGTCTTCGACAGAGAAGAAGGAGGCGAATACGACAGATACAGGTTCGACATCGGGTTCAGGTATGAGTGATGAAGTATTATCAGTTAATGTGTCAAATCATGGTCAACATTGGTTGTTAGATTCCGGGGCATCAAACCACATGTGTATCCATAAAGAATGGTTTAAGGAATATAAATCAATTAATGATGGTGTTGTGTACATGGGTAATAATGTAACATTAATATTGTTGGGATTGGAAGCATACAACTACAAATGTTTGATGGAACAACTAGAATATTAACTGATGTGAGGCATGTACCAGATTTAAGGAAAGACTTGATTTCATTAGGAGCACTTGATTCAAATGGATATAAAACTGTAATTCAAGGTGGAGAATGCAAATTTACAAAGGCATCTTACTAGTTATGAAAGCTAAGAAAGTAGGAAATCTATTTCAGTTAGATGGAGGTACAGGGTCGACTTTTGTGTCTACTGTGTCTGAACATGAAAGTAGTTCCATTCACTTATGGCATCAAATATTGGGGCATATGAGTGAGAGAGGGTTGAAAATTTTGGCTGATCGCAAGTTACTTCCAAATCTGAAGTCTGGCAAATTAGATTTCTGTAAGCATTGTCTGTTTGGAAAACAAAGTAAACAAAAGTTTAAAATAGGCAAACATACTAGTAAAGGCATACTTGATTATATCCATTCGGATGTTTGGGGACCAGCCCCTACAACCTCATATGGTGGTTCGTCTTATTTTGTATCATTCATTGATGAATTTTCTAGGAAGGTTTGGGTCTACATGTTGAAAAGAAAGTCTGATGTTTTTTCAGTTTTCAAACAGTTTAGAGCATTGGTAGAAAACAACACTGGTATAAAAATAAAGTGTTTAAGAACTGACAATGGTGGTGAATTTACTTCCAAGGATTTTGACAGCTATTGCAAGGATGCAGGGATCGAGAGGCATAAGACCACGGTTTATACTCCTCAGCAAAATGGAGTTGCTGAACGTATGAACAAGACTCTTCTAGAGAGAGCCAGGAGTATGCTGAGTAATGCCGGGTTGCAAAAGGAGTTGTGGACGGAAGCGGTGGCAACAACTTGTTATGTGATCAACCGATCTCCATCAACGGCGATAGACTGCAAGATTCCGCAAGAGGTATGGAAAGGACACCCTTGTGACTATTCTAAACTCAGAGTGTTTGGTTGTGATGCATATGCTCTAGTGCCTAAACATCAGCGAACTAAGTTAGATCCAAAGTCTAAAAGGTATATCTTTGTTGGGTATGGTGTTGGAACAAAGGGATATAGATTGTGGGATCCTACTACCCGCAAAATCATCATCAACAGAGATGTAAAGTTTAATGAATCCTCTCTTGTACAGTTAGATGTAGATAGTAGATTGAAACAGGATGATGTATTTGACTTTCAGCACATTCAGTTTGATAGCATTTCTGATGATAGTCATGATGACCATAGTTCGAATACTAGTCATGAACAGGTTTCAGAATCAGAACATGAACAGGGTTCAGGTTTAGATCATGAACAGGTCTCAGATATTGATCGGCAAGAAGATCCTACAGGTGGTAGTCAGCCAATCGAGGAAGCGCCAGAAACATCCTTAAGGAGGTCGACAAGAATCAAACGACCACCGAGAAGGTATGATGATTATGTCAGTTCTGTTGCATTTACTGCTAATGACAATGAACCTCTGTGCTATCATGAAGCAATAGAAGGTTTGAAAAGTGACAAGTGGAAAGCAGCTATGAAGGATGAAATGATGGCCTTAAATAAGAATGGCACATGGGAACTGGTGGAGCTTCCGAAAAGCAGGAAAACTGTGGGGTGTAAATGGGTCTTCAAGCTGAAACGAGGTGTGAATGATATGGAAGACAGGTACAAAGCGCGACTGGTTGCAAAAGGGTTTTCTCAGAAAGCCGGTATTGACTTTCATGAGATTTTTTCGCCAGTGGTTTAAATTGTTTCAATTAGAATTGTGTTAGCATTAGTGGCTTCGTTTGATTTGGAGTTGCAACAATTAGATGTAAGACTGCATTTCTACATGGTGATTTAGATGAGGAAATATATATGGAACAACCGGAAGGGTTTGTTCAGCATCGCAATGAGAAATTTGTCTGCAGGCTCAAGAAGTCATTATATGGCCTAAAGCAGTCGCCTCGGTAGTGGTATAAGAAGTTTGATTCTTTCATGTTGAGTCAGAAATATGTTAGAAGTGAATATGATCATTGTGTTTATTTTAAGAAATTTAAAAATGGCATATTCATTATCTTAGTATTGTATGTTGACGATATGCTTTTAGCAAGCAAAAGAATAGAAGAAATCAAAAGGTTGAAGGCTCAGATGGCAAGGACATTGGATATGAAAGATCTAGGAGCAGCAAGACAGATTTTGGGCATAGAGATTTTTAGAGACGGGAGCAATGGTAAGCTATGGCTATCCCAACAGAAGTATATTGAGAAAATACTTTTGAGATTTGGTATGAATAATGTGAAGCCTGTGTTAGTCCCTTTTGCTTCCCATTTCAAGCTTTCTTCGAGTTTATGTCCTAATACAGATGAAGAAAAGGATTATATGTCTCGAATTCAATATGCCAATGTAGTAGGATGTTTAATGTATGCGATGGTTTGTACTCGACCAGATATTTCACATGCAGTTGGGGTTGTTAGTAGGTATATGGAAAATCCGAGTAAAGAACACTGGTCAGCAGTGAAATGGGTTCTTCGGTATTTGAGAGGCACAAGTAGTTATTGTATTACTTACAATAAGAGTAGTGAATTTGTTTGCAGATATGTTGATTCCAATTTTGCAGGTGATTTGGATAAGAGAAGGTCAACTTCAGGGTACGTCTTTACTCTTGCAGGTGGAGCTATCAGCTGGATGTGAAAGCTACAGAAAATTGTCGCTTTATCCACTACTGAAGCAGAATACATTGCTGCTTCTCATGCTTGCAAAGAAGCGATTTGCTTGAAAGGTTTGTTTGGTGAATTTGGTAGGTTGCAGGACAACATCAAGTTATTTTGTGACAGTCAAAGTGCAATACATTTGGCTAAGAATCCGGCCTATCATAGTAAATCAAACATATACCGACCAAGTACCATTTTGTAAGACAGGTTATCACTGAAAGGGGATTCTCTCTTGAAAAGGTGCATACAAAGGAGAATTGTGCAGACATGTTCACGAAACTAGTTTTGCTAGAGAAGCTACGTTGGTGTTTGGCTTCTCTTGGCTTGCAGAAAAGATAAAATAATAAACAAAAAGGGTATCAGGCTAATTGCTGTCAAGGTGGAGATTGTTCAGATTTTCTGTTTCATTAAAATAGGCAGAAATCTCAGTGTGTGACATCAATAGGAATTTGTTACTAGGTTAGCTCCAGGTTGTTGGGAGAGAGTTAATGCATCCTATATTTGTTGTGAGAGGATTTATGAGGCAGTTAGATTCTCCTGGCTATAAAACAGGTATCCATACGGATTGTTTTGGGTGAGAGAGTTTTTGAGGAACTTGATTAATTTTGTAATCTCCTGTTTGATTAATAAAGATTGTCGATGCCTATGTTTGGTGGACGTAGCCCAGATTGGTTGGGTGAACCACGCTAATTTTATGTGTCTTCTATGCATGATTTAATTGCTGTGTATATATTTGTTTAGTTGCTGCACACCTTGCCTCTAACAGGTTGCCTTTCCTTCTCTATTGTCACACAAACACGAGAGCTATGAACATGATTCTAGTAGCGTCATTGTTAATCTTGTTCTAGCGAAGATAGGAAAAATGAAACCCTAGCAGAGGTCAGGAACCCAACTTCGATCTGTGAGCAAAAGAGTTAACAATGAATGAGTCTCACCTACGTACCCTACTGGTAAGGATGTGGAAATCGGATCATGGATCTAGGAGACTTCCAGTTGTAAGGCCATGATCAATTGAACATAATAAAAAATAAACGGAAATTCGAGAATCTTGAGAACTGTACACCAAGGCTCGAGAGAATTCAATTCAAGGGGAAATTTAACATACATTTGTCTTTTAACATTAAACTTTTGTGATTTAACATTCATCTTTAAATATTCTATTCAGCGTCTAATTAAAGGTGTGATGAAAAATTGAGAATCCCAAGAAGTGTGATTTGACATGAAGAAAATGATCTCTTGTCACCTTGTGTTATTTTTTTTTATCAAAGTTATTTTTTTAATGAGAAAATCAAGGTGAGGTTGGGTGATCGGAGGTCGTGGAAGGATTTATTGAAACATAAGTGATTGCAATTTGGAATTTATTTTATTAAAAAAAAACTAAAAGAAAATGACGCTTAGCATGCAAACCAATAAAAATGATATTTTATTCCTAGTTGGAGGAAAAGCTAGTCGGGTAGTCGGAAGTCGAGATGATATTACATGCAATTTAGTGGCATGGGAGACACCAACTTCGACCTACAACGTAGTCAGAGAAAAACAGAAGTCGAGAGTCAGAAGGTCGGGTGTCAACAAAGTTATTTTATTTTAAAGTTATTTTTTTAAAATAACGTTATTATATATATACATATTTTTTTTTAATAGTGTTTATTGAGTATCATATTTTAAGCAATTTTATTTCTTTTTCAATAATGGTAACCTTTTTAAAAATAATGTTTACAAGAAAAATATTCATTTGCATAAAATGATTTGATGGTATTGTTACTTCATTTTTGTTTGGTCTATTGGATATTTTTCTCTTGTTATTCAATTATTGAGTCACTTCATAATGTTATTTTTATGATAATACTTATCATGACGAAGCAATAATTGACTTACTATATTTGTAATATTTGTGAGAATACTAATAATTTTTTGTTAATATATGCAAGGGTTGAATATTGTAAGCCCTTGAGATTGATATGTTATATGGTTTTTTTACGTTGAATTTTTGAAAGTAAAGGGAGTTTGATTCTTTGCTAATTAAATTGCTAGAAAATATTATGGTTGGATATGTTTATTATTCAATATATTTGATGTAGCGATTTTTGAAACATGTTATTCTTTATAACACATATTTTTAATGTGTTTAATATCATAATTAGCTTGTTTGATAAGATAACTATTTTTAAAGATTTTATCCGTTGCAATGTAATATAAAATATTTACTTTTTTTTAAGGAAAGTTATTGATTTTCAGATGGATCCAACTCTTTGGAAGTTTTTCCCATTTGTGATTATTGAGCTTATATTTCATTGGCTTCCTTTATTCGTGCTGATAAAATTTTAGTTGGTTTGTAGACAATGGATTGCTTTATTTCAAAACTTGATTTTCCTCACCCTTTGAAATCGACATGGAAGCAAATAATTTCGATTTATTTATTTAACAGTTCATATGTAGCCTAAGTACGTTGTTGGATCTTACCTTAATGATAAAGGATACATACCTCTCATGCTCTTTTCTTTTCTTCATTTTGGTTACAAAATTCAATGTACAGTTGGATCACTGATTGTGTTATGTGCGCCTAGAAGTTCTCTTTACATTCGTAGTGAACTATTTTACAAAGATCTTTAGAAATATTAGAGATCTTACTCTTGGAGAGTGGGGATTCTTCTCGTTGTTGGAGAAATTTAGTTTATGAAAATTTGATCGGGTTATGGCGAAACATGTGTCCAAAGCATGGAATCACATTTTTTAATTTACAACAGTGTAGACATGGTTTGGAAGAGGACGAAACTTCCTTTTGGTGGTGTAATACCCCCAAAGGAGGTTATCTTTTATAAAAGAATTTTTTTCTTGCTATATTTAGACAAGTATTACCCTACATATGGTTACACTATCTATTAGTTGGATCTTATAAGAAATGAGTGGGGTCTCTCATTTTATCTTCTCCTTGACATATGATGTATGTCATTAGGATTGTATGGGAACTAACTATTTTGTCTTGTAAAAATGGTTCTACCTTTGTTTGATTGATAGAAGAGATAAACAATTTTGAATTTGGCCAAGCTTGCAATGAATGAAGCTTAGAATATTTTGAAGATGATTGGGGGTTTAGATGGATATTGTTTTATAATATCTCAATGGATATTAATAGTAAATGATCAGGGTACCTACCTTTTTGTACAATTGAAGGAAAAGTACTTATGTTGGGTTGCATGGAAGCTCTATTAAAGCTATATGATTTGTTTCGTGGATTATACAAAACAACAATTGTTGATGTTGTCTCCATCTTTGAAATATTTGGGTTCCATGTGCAATCGCTTGAATATTTCAATGATCTTATTGAAAATGGAAATGTTTTCTCATTTACTCGAAACTATCATTGATATACCACTACTAGCTGTGGATATCATAGTTTAGTCTTTCAAGCTTCAAGATGTTTGTTGTTAGACATTGTTACAGATCTTATGTTTGTTTAATCTTTTCAGACATATTTTGAATATCATTGTAATACCAATTTGGATTGTTCACTTAAAACATATTCATGTCAATTCTCGATATGTTTGTTGGATATTACTTACGTTATTTTTCTATTTTGTAGATAGAACAATGAGATTCATATTTTTTTCTCTATTTTCATGTCTGAAAATGGAGATGTTTCACCACTTATTCCAAAGAACGATTTTTTTGTGAACACTCCACAATATCCTATGGATTTCGTCGTTTGACCTTAAAGGATTCAAAGTGTTTGTCTGTATACATTTTCATATATTGTTTCTTTCTTCGATGCTTTTTATCATATATTGAGGATGATTTTTGTGTGAATTTAAATTATGCACTCTAGAAGTTAGTCATGACAATTTTTGCTATGTATATGTGGATCGTTTATAATCTTTTGTTATTTTTTATATTAAATAATGCAATTCATGATTTTTTTTGTCTTTTAATATTTGAAATATTGTCTATATATGTATATCTTAGTAGTTTGAAAGTATGATTGTTATTATTTAAAGTCATTTAGTATTAAAATTTAGTTGATGTATAATGTTATTCAACATTAACATCTAAAATTGTTCAACATGTAAGATTAGATTTAAACTTGTTAGGGAATTGAAAATAAAAAATTCAATAGAATTTAAATGTGTTTTACAAATGTTATGTGAAGGAACAAGCAATCGTACTTTGAAAATACCTCAATTTCCTAGTTCATGTGAAAGAGCAAATGAATGTCGATGACAATAGTATTAGCCGAATGAGGATGCAATAAATGTGCGTAGAAGAGCCACATATCATAACAATAAAATAACTTCAATAAATCATCAACATGATGAAGTCATTAAATGTAAGTATGGAAACATGAGTATAATCATGCTAAATAACATTTCCTTCAAATGTTCAGTTTCTGGGATGTTGAAGATGTCCAATTTTTTCAACTGTACCAAATGTTTCTAGCAATAATCTTCTTTGGGAACATTGTGTTTACAAAGAGAGTGTTCATACAAGCAAGAACCATGGATCGTTTGTAATAAACGAAAGAAATGCAATATTGGAAGATGGGAACAATGATGCTAATGAACAATTTGTAGTGTTTAGTTTAATTGGTGATAGTAATATGGTTGTTGACATGGTTGACAATTTAGAACATTCTATTGGCAATGTGGGCTAGGGCATTCCTTGTAGCAACTATATAGTGAATATCGTCAAACCTTTGAAATCTATGCGTACTTTCTCTCTTGGAATAGAATAGGTGCTTCAAGTATTTTTTTCTTTTCATAAGATCTAGACATCTCAATGAAATATATTTAATTTTGCATGTTTTTTTATTTCATTGTTTTGTGAAGAACAATGTTCCAACGAATATTGGTCGGGAAATAAAGTTGGAACCAATATAGGCGTTATTTTCATCAAGTTCAAGCTTAGCCATTTGAATGGAAAACTTCAATAAATCATGAGAACAATGAACTCTTTAACTGTAAGTATGAAAACTTGGGTGTTTCATGGAAAGAACATTTCGTTCAAATGTTTGTTTCCCTAGATGTTGTGCATCTCCTAATTTTTCATATTTTGCAAACATTCTTGATATTAATCTTCTTTGATAACATTTTGTTTACATAGAGAGCCTTCATGGATGTGGAAATTGTGCGTGTTGTAGAAATGATGGAAGATATGTAATAATGGAAGATAAGCACAACGATCCCATTCAACAAATTAGTGACATTTGATGTTTTTGATGATAGTAGTATACATGTTGGGATGGTTGAAAACTTGCGACATTCTGTTGAGAATGTCGGAGTAAACATTTCTTGATGTAACTCTGTAGGAAATATTATTATTGCTAGAGAATCTATGCATAATTTCTCTCTTCATATAATACAAGTGCTCTAAGTGAATTTATTTTCGCAACGTTTGTACATTTGAATATATAATTTTTAATTACTTAATTTGTGTTCTATTTTATGATTTTTTGTAGAACAATATTCCAGTGAACAATGGTGGAGAAATAAATTCACAACCAAGGCAAACTTTATCGATTCCACAAGTTCACCTCAGAGTATGAAACTCGAAAAAAAATGTATATGGTTTTTGTCTTCAACTTACTATTCGCTTCAAAAATTAAACTTGACTTTTTTTATATGTCTCATTTTAACATTATGTTTTATAATTTATGTAAGAATAAAAAACATAATTGCAACCAATTTAAAAGAATGGATTCTCATCATTTTATGGAAACAAATGTTCAAATTAACATTCCAATTGGACAATTTTTTTCACATCATCCTCAATATAGATTGGTCTTTCGAAGAGAAAATGAAAGTGCTCGACATCATTTTAACATAGAGATGATTGAATCACGTAAAAACTTTCAGTGCATGATTAATAAATTGTATGTTGTGCAAGTGTGCGAAGTCTGTAATGAATGTTATCCTAGTACACAAGTCGGGAGATTACATGAAGGGACCATCTGTAAAAGATGTAAGAATGAGAAAGGCTCCATTTTTTTCATTGTTAGATGATCCAAATACATAATTCATAGTTCATAAAGTTAGGATAGAATATTTATTTATTTAGAATATTTAATTAAATATTGGAGATGCTAAGAAATAGAATATTGTTGTAAAAGACATGACATCTGGAATAGTGTCGTATCTTAGGCTCCAATTTAGGAGTAGAGTTAGTATATTAGTTAGAATTGCATTTATTGTAAATGGACACTTGTTAATTTAATAAGTGGTCCATAACTAGAATAGGTTAGGACATTGAGATTATATATAGCTCATTCCCCTGATTGCAAGTGTGTTGGAGTGATCGGGTGTAAACTCTTGTAATTTCTTTTCCTCATTAATAAATTTGTGTGTCTGAGGACATTTCTGCCATTATTGTGGTATTAGAGCTTCAGTAATGCACCCTATGTGAGGAGGAGATTCCAGAACGACAATTTCTTTGAAAACTCCATTGAATTGACCAACAAATGATTGGTATGCAAATTGTCCAGTTTTTTTGGGGAAAATAAATTTCAGTTTAATTTCATATTTTATAAAAAAAAATAGAAATTTGTCGTTATAATTTTTCTGGAAATTTACACCAACGAGGACCGCGGACAACCATTGTTACCAATATTTTTTTTATGTATTCCAGTGGACATATGTGTATTAAATTATGTAAATCCCTTGACCACAACCACAACGATAATATAAGTCTACAGTTTTTCATAATTTATTCTCCTTTATAATATTTAGAGTTATGGGATAATTGATTACCTTGGATTACGGGAAATCACTGCGTCCTCTTCTTCGAAAATTAAAGGTCCTGCACAACAGTTTGATTGCAAAAAAAGGTAATGCTATGGTTAATTTATTTCTTGTAATAATTTTACATGTTGTGTTTGTCACTGATAAATGGAGCGCAAATCAGGAGGCAGTCATCGGGCAACTTAAAACCAGAGCACGTAGCAAAATCATTAGCCAGTGAAGCACTAGCGTTGTTCCTTGAGGAGTGGAAGCCTGACAGAATCGTGTAAGTAGAAAAGGGGATTTTTTTGTGAGAGGTGGCACAACTTTCTAGGAGAAGGATTCAGTGCTGAGCTAAATGCAGTGCGTGGATAGTGTGCTGAGGAGAAAAAAAATGTTGAGCAACGTGTGGATACTGTGCTGATGAGAAAAGAAGCATTGGGATGCAATGCCTAGATAGTGTGCAACATAGACAACATTCCTCATAAATTAGAGAAAAGAGCTCGAGTTTAGTGCAGACTTGTAGTGGCGCGATGACAAAGCGCATGGCCTTTTTATATTAAATGTTTTTTTCTATATATCTGGTCTCTGATATATCTACAATTTGATTCAAATTGAACTTGCATGTAATGGTAATTGTTGCTATGGTACCATGGTTGGAGGAATTTATTGTTATTTGTAATATTTTTGAGGTGTCATAAGGTGTGACAGGATCTTTTGTAATTTTTGTAGAGTGGTAAAATTTCATAATTCTTGGAGTAATAAGGAGATTCTATATATTGTAATTTTTCATTTTTTATTTTGGAGAGATAAGAGTGATATTGCAACTCAAAGTAAAATTTTACTTTGAGGGGGGTTAGACTACGTTTTGCAAAAAATTTCAAGGGATTGTAAATTAGTCAAATTTTGAAACTTTTGATTGTAAATTCTTAAGAGAAATTGACTAGAGCCAAGTGCAAAGCTCAGTAATTTTTCTCCTTCAACGAGTATATCAGGGTCAATTCCAAGCCCCAATAGATCGTTTTTGCGTGGCATGTTTTCGTGTGATGTGTTTCTTATCTTTTTCTTGTGCTTGATTCTTTTTGGTGACAAGCTTTGAAACTACAATGTCGAAGCTAATTAATCTGTTCTCTGATTCTGATAATCCTGAAGGGGTAAAATAATACAAGACATGGAATTGTCTCATTGAAAGCACTATAATATATAATGAATTGTGGCAAGACATATGTCATGGAGACATTAAGCCTAATAAACCCACAAATGTATCTTCACTTGCAAAATGGGATGTTAAAAATGCCAAGGCACTAGTTCTTATAAGTCTTCACTTAATGATGAGATGCATATTCATATTGAAAATTCCTCGAGTGCAAGTCTTACTCCTTATTAATGATTTCAGTAGAATGACATGGGTTTACTTCTTGAAGCATAATTCAGAGGCATTTCAAAAGTTTGAAACTTTTTGTGAACTTGTTGAAAGCAAAGTCAAAGAAAAGATTCACACTCTTAGAATTGACTATGGAGGAGAATTCACTTCAAATGAATTCCAAAGTTATTGCAGAGACAATGGGATCACATGACATCTTACAAATGTCTACACTCCACAACAAAATGGAATAGTATAAAGTATGAATCACACTTTGTTAGGAATGGCGAGATCTATGTTAACTTTTAAAAATTTAAGTCCTATTTATTGGGCAGAAGCAATCCATACAACTGTTTACTTAAGGAACAGGTCTTCCACTGCTTATTTGGATGGAATCAAACCTTATGAGGAATGGTTTTGTTTCAAACCTTGAGTTAAACACCTTAGGGTTTTTGGATCAGTGTGTTATGCCTTAGTTCCTAAAGAAAAATGAAGTAAGCTTGACTCATGAAGTTTGAAATGCACAATGATTGGGTATTCTGATGAGAAGAAAGGGTACCGACTTCTGTCAAATGAGAAATTTATTGTCAGTAGGGATGTAATTTTTATGAAACTGAGAGTAAGAGTGTTGAAGAAATAGAAAATTTTCTTCAAAAATTGGAAACAAAAGGAGATAAAAGGAAATGAAACATTCAAAGCCAACCAAATTCACAAAATTGGTATTAAATTGGTTTTCCTTCCTCTGAAGATGATTCATCCTGTCCATCTACTACACCAACATAGTCTGGGTCTTCTGGAAGTTCATTAGAATCTCCTAGTAGCAACAGTTCTTCTGATAATGATTCTCTGCCCCCAGAATCTGTAGTTGATCAACATAACTCTTTTTACATTAATCCTCTTTATAATGATGGTGAATTTTTAGAATCTCAAACAAGTTAACCTCAATTGCCAAAATGGGTTGTTCAACTTTTGAAAGACGTAAGGCCTGATGAGAAAAATAAGACAAGAACAAGGGGGTCAACCAAGAATGAAGGAAATTTTGCCTTGATCACGAATGATTTTATTGAACCCTCCACATACAAAGAGGCAGTAAAATATAAAGAATGACAACAGGCTGTGGTTGAATAATATAAGTCAGTTTTAAACAACAACACTTGGAAACTTTCTGATTGTCCTCAAAGTGTTAAACCCATTGGATGAAAATGGGTTTACCGAATTAAGTACAACCAAAATGGAGAAATCAACAAGTGCAAAGATAGAATTGTGGCTAAGGGTTTTGCGCAGCAGGAAGGCATTGATTATGAGGAAACTTTTGTTCCTACAGTAAAATGGAACACCATCCGCTTAACACTCGCATTAGCAAAACAAAAGGGATGGAAAATTAATCAGATGGATGTAACGGGTGCTTTCCTAAATGAAGATTTATAGGAAGATGTATATATGACACAACCAATAGGTTTTGAAATTGAAGGCCAAGAAAATAAAGTCTGCAAACTGATCAAGTCTTTATATGGGTTAAAACAAGCTCCATGAGCTTGGTATGCCAAAATGGACGAATACCTTTGGAAAGTTGGCTTTCAACGAAGTGAATCTAATGATACTTTGTATGTACGTCAACAGGGTAAAAATATGGTGATTCTTGTTATGTATGTAGATGATTCGATCATTACTGGAAAAAATGATGATCATATTGTACAAGTGAAAAAGGAGTTACATGCAGGATTTAAGATGACATATTTGGGACTACTTCACTACTATCTTGGTGTTGAAGTATTCTAACGTCCACATCATATTTTCATTTCTTAGAGTAAGTATGCAACATAAGTTCTTCAACGATTTGGAATGCAGGATTGCAACCCAGTTCTTACCCCCATGGAAAAAAACTTGAAACTTTCAAAATTTGAAGGGGGAAAAAGGTGGACAGCGCTACTTATAAATAATTGATTGGGAGCCTGATTTATCCGACAACCATTTGACCACATCTATCTTATGCAGTTAGTATTATTTCATGTTTTATGCAGGAACCATGAGACATCCACTGGAATGCAACCAAAGGGGTTCTATGATATATCCAAGGAACAAAAGATTTTGGTCTTCTTTACAAAAAAACTAAAAAATTTGTACTTAGCGATTTTCAGATACTAACTTTGCTTGAAGTATTGATGATCAAGCATCAACCTCAAGTTATGTGAAGAACATGGCGTCAACTGCAGTATCTTGTAGTTGCAAGAAACAAGCTAAAGTGGACACTTCTTCAACCGAAGTAAATTACATATCATCATGTGAAGCAGCATGTGAAATTGTTTGGTTGCACATATTTTTGTAGTATTTGGGAATTGCTCAAGTAGAAGCTACATAATTATTCATCGACAACTAGTTAGCCATAAAGCTTGCCAATAATCCAGTTTTTCATTTTAAAAAAAGCATGTGGACACCAAGTATCATCACATCAGATCACTCATTGCTAAAGACGTCACCAAGCCAGTTTATTGTCCTTCAGAAGATTAGGTCTCTGATATTTTTACAAAACCACTTGGCAGGATAAAATTTACTAAGTTCAGAGATGAACTTGGTATTTGTTGTAATGTATCTTTGGATCATCGGGGGGAATGTTAGATGATCCAAAATACATAATTTATAGTTCACAAAGTTAGGATAGAATATTTATTTATTTAGAATATTTAATTAAATATTGGAGACACTTAGAAATAGAATATTGTTGTAAAAGATATGACATATAGAATAGTGTCGAATCTTAGGCTCCAATCTAGGAGTAGAGTTAGTAGATTGGTTAGAATTGCATTTATTGAAAATGGACACTTGTTAATTTAATAAGTGGTCCATAACTAGAATAGTTAGGCCATTGAGCTTATATATATCTCATCTCCTGATTGCAAGTGTGTTGGAGTGTTTGGGTGTAAACTGTTGCAATTTTCATATTTAATTTCTTTTCCTCATTAATAAAATTGTGTATCTGAGGACACTTCTACCATTACTTAAGATCCTAGTGAACAACCTAGGGTTTTAAGAGTTTTAACACAAATTGAATATATGCTAATGTCACGAGTAAATCCAATACAACAAGTGACACATGGTTGTGGTGGTCAATAAAAATACAGTGGGCATATAATTAATTTTCCACAAGATATATCTTTGATTGCAAAGTAACTTCCACAACAATTCGAACAACTTGATTTTGTGATTGTCTGAAGACGTGGTGTTGACTCCAAATATTATGAATGTTTTTTTAAGAGGCAATGTGTGATGGATGCATTTCTTTACAAAATTAAGATGGCTAAATATTACGGGGATGTTGAAATTGATATGGATTTTGTTTCTTCTGTCCCAGAAAGGCCTATTGATGTGTATAGCAGGCTACAATATGTTGATAGTGATATATATGAAACATGGAGAGCTAATGAGGACATTGAGAGGTCAGGGCTAATCATTTGCACTCTCTTCCATCATCCTTTCTTTCTTGCGTTCTTAATGAACGTAGGGAAGTTGATCGAAAAACAAGATTCATTGAAAATGCACATTCATTGGATTGGCCAGATATTGGTACATATCCCTACAACAAATATAATATTGAAGAGCTTCTAGACATGCCATTCCCCACTTTATTCCCCACTACTAATGTTGATTGGTTTCGTCCATGTATTTCCAATGTTGAAATGCACAAATATGGTTTACATCTACTTAGATATTATGATCAAATATTTGGAAGTAATCCTCAGTCTCGATAGTTCTTATTGAATATGATTATGCACCATCATAGCCAGGGAACAAATTATTTATTTTTGAAGAATAATATTCATGAAAATGTACTTGCAACTATTCAAAAGTTGCATCAACAACTCAATGACATTCTTAACAATAAATTGGTTGAGAAATTAATGCATTTCGATTCTTCTATTAGGGGTACAAGGGCATATTGGACAAAGTGTCATTCTGAACTCACTGACATGATCACCTGGTTGGGTTGCCCAAGTTTGCTTTTTTACATTGAGTGTGGTTGACATTGATCCAGGTGGATGTTGGTGGCCACCAACCTATTCCGCTTGGATCCGCACCACTCTTTGTTTCAGTTTTTGAGATTCCTTAATTGTAGCACAATTTACTATTTTTGGTAGTTTTTCAAGTCCTGAACTTCCGGAGCAATTTTGAGGCCATAAATGACATTTTTTAGGAAAACTAGGGACAACAAAGATCATAAACCAATGATGGTCAGTTGGAAGTTGTAGTCCTTGGATAGATATTTCTAATGAGGTATTATGTATGTAAAATGAATATCGTATGCCAAAGTTACAACCCTAGGAATTTGATGTACCAATTTAGCCAAATGAGGCCCATAGTTTTGGCGCTTCATCTCCTAGGGCTAGGTTTTTGGATGTTTAGGGTTCTCCATTATTTATTGATAATAAATAGGCCTCTGAGCCTTATTGTAACACAGCTCAGAGGCATGTAGCCATCACATCTCTTCTTAGAGATAAGCTACCATCACCCGAGCTAGCCTTATTTCCATTCTATTTGTAAGAATACTTCAAAATTTGATATTAACGAAATGATGTTTTATTTTTCATGCATGTTTGTATTTATGATTATATGTGTAATTTATTGCATTCATGTTTAAGTTCGGACCAATGGTATTAGAGTGGTCTTCTCGTTCTCTTATTTTCTTTGCATGTCCCTAACGAGGTCAGGATATAAGGAGTTAGGGATCGAACTGGTTGAACCTTTTCAAGGCCAACATCACAAATCTTGATGGCTTCCCATGGTGTAAGAGAAGGAACATGACATGCTAGGAGATCCTTTCAAAATCTTGTTCGAAGAAGCCCTTGAGTGACAAAGGAACATGATGATGGACAACTTTGCCCAAATCCTTCAGTGGCCACCCAAAGGCTGCACATCTACTTCCGGTAGTAATACCCTAGAAGTGCCACACCCTTTAAGGTACAAGTTAACTTTGACATCCCCATATTTGAAGGTAAAATATATGTGGATGTTGTAGATAAATGGTTAAATATGCTAGAAGGATTTTTTTGTTCATGAATTTTCTATATGGGAAAAGATTACTTTTGAACTTCTCAAAGTTGCCACCCACGTCAAGGACTAGTGGGAAACCTACTCTAAAAAGAAGGACAAAAGTATCCCTCACTATTTTTGGCCACACCCGCTTGGGATACATTCCAGGACACCATCAAGGAGTAGTACTACCCTGTCGGTATCTATGAGGATAAATACATAAAGTGGGCCATGCTATGGCAGGGAAGGCAGCAAGACTGCCGAAGTTTACCAATTTTTTTCAAACCCTTCGCAAAAAGTTGGGTATTAGGAATTCTAAGAACATTTTGGTACTCAAGTACCGAAACTACCTATATAAGTATATCCAGGATAAAATGGACTTCCTGGACATCTCATCACTTGGCACGACGTACCGATACACTGTTAAGATCGAGCAGAAATTTAAACAGAAGAAGCGAGACTTTGGATTTACGAATCCAAAGAAAGGGAAAGGTGTCCCCATAGCAAAGAATAAAGGACAAAGCCAAGGCGGGATGACCCAAGACAACTCATTGAAGCCACAAGAAAATAAAAACACCATGAAGTGAAAGAAGGACATAGGAAAGTGGTGCGACTTCCATAAGAGCCCCACTCACAACACAAGTGAGTATCGGGATAATTAGTCGATGGTGGCCGAGTTTAAGGCTTTAGAATCAGATGAATGTTTCGACATTGAGTCAGAACCTGAAAAGAGGATTGACAAAGGGAAGAATATTATTGATGTGGACCCCAGCACCACTATTTCTACTAGCAACATCCAGAAGAATGATCTCGAAGATCGAGAGGAGCAGGAGTGTCTCTTCCACTCACAAATGTGGGTGAAGGGTTCGCTGCTATAATTCATTGTTGACAGTGGGAGCCAAAAGAACCTCATTTCAGTAGAGGTCGTGAAGAGTTTGGGCCTATTGACCACAACACACCCACAATCATACAACATTGGGTGGCTTCACTAAGGAAAACATCTCTGAGTCAGCTAACAGTACAACCTTCCCTACAACATCAAGCCCGTCACATATGAGGTATTGTGTGAGATTTCTCCTTTTGACATTTGTGATTTATTATTAGGACAACCATACTTGTGGAAGCGACATGCTATATATGTGTCGATACCTCACTCTGTTATTATTTCTTTGGGTAATACGTTATGCAGGATACCAGAGGTAGCTTTGTCTACTTCCATCTCTTTGATCTCTGCTAAGAAATGCAGTAAGATCATCTCCCATATTAGGAAATTTGTTTTCTTTTTTATTTCGCTTGCAAAGGAAGGGGAAGAGCGTAGCCACATCCATGGCCCCTAGCAAGGGTTCCTCCACGCAACAAAAGTAGGTGGATATGGTCGTGGAAGAAAACATGGACATCTTCTCCTCGCCTAGGGGTACCCTTGCACTGTCAGGTCAAGCATTCGTTCAATTTAACTCCCGGAGCACCTCTACCCAACGAGCCAATATATCACTGCTCCATTATGTAAAATACCAAGTACAAACAATGAGATGATCAACATCGGGTGCCACACAAGTTTTAGGTGGGTGACAAAGTCTGGTTGCATTTTCAAAAAGAACGCCTTACCAGAGCCCGTCAGAAGCTCATACCACTCCAATATGGTCCTTACATCATTACCAAGGACATGGGAGACAATGGTTTTGAGCTCAACATTCCCCCATTCCTTGGCCTACACTTAGTGTTTAATGTGGAATGCCTATGACCATACTCCCCACCATTGCTAGACACATCAGACATTCTAGAACAAATCACACCAATAGAGTTCAACCAATACTTCATAGAACAAGCCAAAACTAATCAAAATATGGACAAACAAGTGAAGAACACTCACCAGTAGAAGATCCAACTATATCGGGTTGTCAAAGCTAGTCAACTCCTGCACTAAGGCAAGTGGCTCATTAGGCACCAAGTTCAGTAGAAGTTTCCCCATCTCATGGAGGAACTCAATGCAATAGGGACCATTGCTTCCTAAGGGGGGAGGATTGATCTAGGTGGATGTTGGTGGCCACCTGCCTATTCCACTTGGATCCCCACCACTATCTATTTCAGTTTTTTAGTTTCCTTACTTGTAGCACAATTTACTATTTTTGGCATTGTTTCAGGTCTTCAACTTCTGGAGCAGTTTTGAGGCCCTAAACGATGTTTTTTTGGAAAAATGGAGCCAACATGGGCCATTTCCCAATATTAGTTGTTTGAAAGTTGTAGTCCTCAGATATATGTTTCTAACGAGGTATTGTGTGTGTCAAGCAGAGATTTTATGCTAAGGTTATGACCTCGGGAAGTTGATGTACCAATTTACCCACACAGGCCCATAGTTTTGGTGGTTCATCTCCCAGGGTTAGGTTTTTGGATGTTTAGGGTTTTCCATTGTTTCTCAATAATAAATAGGCCCCTGAGCCTCATTGTAACATAGTTCAGAGACATTTATCTGCCACATCTCTTCTCAAAGATAAGCTACCATCGACTGAGCTAGTCTTGTTTCCATTATGTTTGTAAGCATATTTCAGTATTTGATATTAATGAAATGAAGTGTTATTTCTGCTACATCTTTGTATTGATGGTTATATCTATAATTTGTTGTGTTCATGTTTAAGTTCAGATCAAACATTAAGTGGCCTAACTTGCACTGTCGTATGCCTTCAAACACACATTTCCATCTACAAAATGAGTGTGCAAAAAAAGTAAAAATTTTATTGAGTACCCACATCTAGTTGGTATATATATGCACCAAAGATTCAATATTTATTTTGAGTTGGTTCTTCAGAAATATCTTGGAGCCAAATACTTTTTGTATAGTTTAGTCCTCATTGGTTTTTTCATATTGCTTATGGATTTAGAAAAATATGCTTGTTGCTTTGGTTGGCCTAAATATGTTAACTACATCTTTCTTTTTGTATGAGTGGAAGCATAGAGGTTCAATGCACATCCACAATATCCTATGGTTTCTAGGAGCTTTGTGTTAAAAATAGCAACAAGAAAATCCTAATTTAATTTTTCCTTGAATTAAATTAGGAATTAGATTGTAATTCTATTCTCATAGCAACTTGTAACAGTTAACTAAGTTAAGTTGACTTAGTTGGCTTAGTAAATTCAAGTTGGAAGTATATATAGATTCATGCAGCGCGATCCTTAAATTTTAGGGGCCCGTGTTGAGTTCTTATTGAGTTGTAATTATTTAATTAATCTTTACTAAGTTAAATTCAGTTAAACTAGTTGTAACTCAGAGAGGAACTAATGATAGGTCAATTGAATTAAATTGGATTTAATTCACATGCGGTGATCAATTATATAACTAATAATTCAACCATAAATAACTCATGCATCTCAGTTTAGAGGAAGACCCAGTTGAGATTAGAGTTTAGGAACAATAAATTATCAATTGTAAAATCATCTAAATTAAACCAAGGTGCATGTAATCAGAGGAAGGCCTATAGATGCATTGCGCAGTTATGAGTGAGGAACTTCCCAATTAAACATGGGCTAATTCCCAAGGGAACAATGCAATGAAGTACGAGTTTGGTAAACAATAGATTTTTCTAAATATTGGCTTGAATGGTTTGTGAGGTAGTGAGATAGATTGTACTTGTGTAGAGATTGTTTGGCTTGAACAAGCATTGTATTTTCTTCTTGGATCTTCTATTTAATTAAATAGACATATAACATGGGTTTTTAGCTGAGGCTTTCCCCAAAAAATTATTGTGTGATTGAAATTATTCCTTTTCTTCTTCGTGATTTCATCACTCAATTTTTTTTTCGCTGATGAGTAGAGTAGATTCATGTCAATTGTTTTAGCATATCATAATCTTGAGTTTGAATCTAGAATAAAAATCTACATAGTATTGGAGATGCAATCACTATAGAAGAGGAGGATATGATTTTATTGTGTAGGTGAAATCAAATTTTTAGTTTCATACCTCAGATCCAACAGGATGACGTTCTATGGATTGAGACTTGAGTATGCCCTTGAGGGTAACTCAAATTACATAGCTTGGAAGGACAGGATGGAGGCAGTTTTGGAAGACAACATGCTGAAGGAATTCATAGATCATGATATCCCGAAGCCTCCAACATCTGATGCTAAACATATGGCAGAATGAAGAAGGTGTGTGGAAAGGGTGAGAAGGATTATCCTATAAGGAGTGTGAGATCATATTGTATCGAATATCCATAGGAAGTAAACTCGATTTGCAATGTGAAAGGCCATAATGGGCTTGCTTCAAAACAACAGTGACCACAGGAGGCTGATAGTAAAGGACAAACTCAAAAAGATCATGATGGAGAAGGGTGATACAATACCAAAGTACTTGACCAAGTTCACCCAATGTCGAGATGAGCTTGGAAGTGTTAGTGTTACTATTGCGAAAGATGATATGATGAGCCTAGAACTTCTAGGACTTTCCAAGAGATGGCACAACTACAAAGACTTAGTTAATGAGAGGGAGAAACCACTAGAGTGGGAGTAGTCATGGTCCAAATTGGTAAAATAAGAGATTTGGTGGAACACAAGAGATGGATCCTCAACCAAGCATGGTGATGAGGATAACTGTGCCTTAGCTAGAAACGCAAAGAAAGGGAAGGGGAAGTCATCCCATTCCAAATTAGATTCCAGTCAAGGCGACAATAAGAACGACATATCAGTGATTAAATCTTTCTACTGTCACAAGTGGGGACACTATGCCACAAAGTGTCCACACAAGAAGGCCAATAAGAAGCCCTCAGGAGGAGCAGTAGGTGAAGCCCTTGCTTCTCAATTCAAACTGGATTTCATTCTCATTCCATCTGACCAACAACAAAGAGCTCTTTAGTAACTTGGACGCGAAGGACCTCTAGATGCACATCGAGATGGGAGATGGTGGGAGGTATAGCATGTCTAGCATTGGTATTGTTACCTTTTAGAGGGAGTCTCATTCTCCCCTCACATTGAAAGATGTCATGTATGTTCTAGGTTTGAGGAAGAACTTGGTTTATGTTGCCATGCTAGAGGACCGTGGTTATGATGTGATATTTAGTAAGGGAAAGGATTTTCTTCATCACATAGCATGAGGAAAGGTGAAGTGGATTAGGGTTTGGGTGAAGAAGCTCTATAAATTGGGTGTAGAAGACTACGCTGCTTTGAGTACTAAAGTAGAGAAGGTGCAGAGTCGAGACATCGGTGAGTTGTGGCATAGAAAATGGTCACTTGCTCCACGAATCCTTGAAGATCATGCAACAAATTTCTATAGGACTTCCCAAGGGTACACTAGAGTAGAGAGGCACATGCAAAGGGTGTACATTAGGCAAGTACACCAAAGCTTCCTTTTATGATAAAGATAGTCAAGCACAAGTGAATTTTGATCAAGTTCACTCAAGTGTATGTGGACCGTTCTCGACAGCATCCATGGCCAAGCACAAGCGTTATGTAATATTTTTTGATGTTTTTTCTTGTAAGTGCTGGATTTTCTTCATGCACAAGAAATATGAGACGTTCGCTAAATTTTTTGAATTTAAAGAACTTGTTGAGAAAGATACTAACATGAAATTTAAAGCTCTTAGAAGCGATAATGGTGGAGAGAATGTGTCAAATGAATTCAAGAACTTATGTGCAACAAAAGGCATTCAATGGGAGTTAATACCACCTCATAACCCACAACAGAATAGGGTGGATGGAAGTAAGAACATTAGTATTTTGGGAGAGACACGTGCGATATTACGTGATCAAGGCCTACCATTGCACTTATGGGATGAAGCATGCAAATCAACTGTTTATTTGCAGAAAATAAGCCCTCATCAAATTCTTAGTATGAGTACACCAAAAGAAGATTTTTTAGGTAAGAAACTAGATGTGGCACACTTCAAGATATTTGGTTCATCAACCTACTTTCATGTTACCAAGGATGCATGGAAAACTCTAGACCCAACAACTGAGTTGCACATATTTGTGCAGTACACTAATACACCTCACAATTACTGAGTGTACCAGTCATCCAATAGGATGATAGTGGTTCACATAGATGTAAATTTCGATGAAGAGAAGGCCATGAGATGTTCCCTTGAGAGCGAGATTCAGTTACATGTAGTTGAGGAGCTTTTAACTCCAAAAGAGGAATCTCTAGATGATGTGGAGAAGCCACATGAAAAGGAGCAGAGAGTGGAAACACCCACTCATGCAGAGACTTCTAGAGATGGGAGAAAGCGAACCATAGAGGCTAACAAATTATTGCATGATGCTAGAGAGAATGTGGGAGCACGCACATCACAACATAGGTAGAGGAGGTCACAATATCGATACACTGAATACATGGCTCTTATGAGAGAGACTGTAGAGATTGAGAAATCCTCATTTGAGGAAGTAGTGTAGCAACCAGTGTGGGTTAATGCCATGGTTGAAGAGTATGAATCCATTATCAGAAACAACGTTTTGGAGGTGGTGCCAAGATCAACAAATAAATCAGTGGTGAGTTCTAGATGGATTTACAAGGTAAAGTAAGTAGCAGATGGGAGTGTGGAGAAACACAAGGCCATATTTTGTGGCCAAAGGATTCTTTCAGGGGGAGATAATTGATTACGATGAGACCTTTTATCCTGTAGCAAGGTACTCATCAATCAAATCTATTCTGTCATTGTCAGCACAGATGGGATGGACAATACCTCATATGGATGTAAATACATAATTCCTCAATGGCATGATTGAGGAAGAGGTGTTTATTGAGTAGCCATAAGGATTTGAGACCTTCAACAGAGATTCACATGTGTGCATACTCAAGCAAGTGTTGTATGGACTGAAACAAGCACCCCATGCTTGGTACACCAGGATTGAAAACTA
This sequence comes from Pinus taeda, assembly GCA_000404065.3. NCBI lineage: Eukaryota > Viridiplantae > Streptophyta > Pinopsida > Pinales > Pinaceae > Pinus > Pinus taeda. The sequence continues at coordinate 89,450 of APFE031652734.1, forward strand.
TTTCATGTGGTTGGGCTTCACCAAAACTGAAGCAGATGTGAACCTTTGCCATATTGTGGTTGAAGGTAAATTATTGATTATAGTATTATATGTTGATGATTTGATTTTGACAGGTGATGAGAAGCTGACTAAATCTTGAAAACAGGATCTTGCAAGAGAGTTTGAGATGAAGGACCTAGGGCTCATGCATTAATTTCTTGGTATGGAGGTATGCCAAGGAAATGAAGAGTTTTTTTCTCTCAGGGAAAGTATGCCAACTAGATATTGAAGAAGTTCCACACAAAGAGAAGCAAACCCATGGAGACTCCTCTAGTAGGTAACTGGAGGAATGAGGATGCTACTTCAAGTGAAGTAGTGGAGGCTAGTATTTCTAGACAGCGTGTGGGTTCACTTATGTATTTGGTGAACACATGACCAAACATGCGTTTTACATTTAACCAGCTTAGGCAAGACATGGTTAAGCCGACCAAATGGTATTGGAAGCAACTAAACATGTGTTGAGATACCTCAGAGGCACCACTCAGTTTGATGTTTGGTACAAACGAAAAGAGGGAGTGAAGCTTCAAGGGTTCATAGATGCAGATTGGGAAGGGAGTCCATATGAAAGGAAGAGAACATCAGGTGGAATCTTTAGTATTGGGTCAATAGTAGTTTCTTCATACATCAGGAAGTAGAGATTAGTTTCACTCAGTTCAGTAGAAGAAGAGTACATGGGTTCTAGGCAAGCAACTTGTGAGGCTATCTGGATGAGGAAGATCCTTGTCGGGTTGTTTGGTCCATAGATGTATCCAACATTGATTTATTGTGACAATTAGAGTTGCATCAAACTCTCTGAGAATCCAATTTTTCATGATCAATCCAAGCATATTGAAATATGGTATCACCATCTATGATATTGTGTGTAGAGGAGAATCATGTTGTTGGAGTACATTCCTATAAAGGATCAGGATGCAGATATTTTGATAAAGGAATTGTCAAGATGAAAAATTGAGTTTCACAGAGGCAAGATCTGGGTAGAAGATAATCTTTTTCTTGTTGAGAGGGAGTTTTATAAATAGCAACAAGAAAATCATAATTTAATTTGTCCTTGAATTAAATTACGAATCAAAATTGTAATTCTATTCTCATAGCAACTTGTAACATATGACTAAATTAATTTGACTTAGTTGGCTCAGTAAATTCAAGTTGGACGTCTATCTAGAGTCATGTAGATTGATCCCTAAATTTTAGGGGCCCAGGTTGAGTTCTTATATAGTTGTAATTATTTAATTTAGTTTAACTGAGTTAAATTCCGTTAAACTAGTTCTAACTGATGGAGGAACTAGTCAGAAGTCAACTAAATTAAATTGGATTTAATACACATGTAGTGATCAATCAAATAATTGATAATTCACTCATAAATAACTCATGCATGTCAGTTTATAGGAAAAATCAGTTGAGATTACAGTTGAGAGAGAGTATACTATCAGTTGTAAAATCATCTAAATTAAACTGATGGTGCATGCAATCATAGGAAGGCCTATGGATGGATTGTGCAATTATGAGTGAGGAATTTCCTAATCAAATAATGGCTAATTCCAAGGGAACAATGCAAGGAAGTAGGAGCATTGTAGGAAAAAAATTTGGTAAGTATTGCCTTGAGCTAGTTTTTGAAGTAGTGAGATAGATTGTGCTTGTGCAGAGATTATTCGGGTTGAACAAGCATTGTATTTTCTTCTTAGATTTTCTGGTTAATGCAATATACAGATAGCAGGGGTTTTTAGTTGAGGCTTTCCCCAGGAAATTATTGTGTTTGTGTGATTGAAATTCTTCCTTTTTTTATTCGTGATTTAATTGATCAATTTTTGTTTTCGCTAATGAGTAGAGTAGATTCAAGTCATTTGTTTTAGCATATCACAATCTGCAATTTGAATATACAATAAAAACCTATGCTCTGAATATGGAAAAATTGGATTGTTCCAATCCTTTGAATGTCCATGTAGCAAATTGCTGCTTTGAAAAATATGTAGCATCCTGAAATCCACGTGACATCCATCATTGAAATTTCATGGTTCCTTGAAGTATAAATGGTGATACCTACCTTTTAAATACTTCACAAATCTTTTCATGCAATCCTTATGAAATGCAAAGACACACAAAATGCAATGTTCATTCTTGTTTAGAAAAAAAAGGTTTCTATTGTTTCATGCCATTCTGATGCTCCATAGGAGGTCCGTGATGATTCTATATTGTTCATAGATGAAAAATGGAAATATAAATATGAATAAGCACACAAAGATGATTGTTTAATGTTCACAATGTTGATCTCTTGAAAATGTGGCGAGCAAATGTTGATTGTCAACCAATTGCTTCTCGACGTGCAGTTTTGAAATATATTGAAAAATGTGCTTCGAAGGAAGAAATAAGATTTAAAAGTTATCATGAAATGTTGACAAGGATTTCAAGTTCAAGTGGATATGAGGCTCCTACATTATCTGCATATAGAAAGTTTTTTGCAGAAACACGTGTTGAGCATGACATTGGAGCACAAGAAACTTGCCATTTGTTACTAAAGCTACCTCTTGCTGAGTGTAGTCGCATATTTTTTCCCTTGAATCTTGGCAAGAAAGCGTTCCAAAAATTATTAGTGCATTCTAATGAAATTTCATGCCAAAACAATTTTGTTCACATTTATCAAAATCAACCCCATTTTCTACAATATTTGTGTTTGATAGAAACATCAAGCTCATAGAATTTTTATGCTAACCGAATGAATGAGCCATGGAGACCATGATATGTGCATGCTATTGTTTGTGTGTGGTCATGGTTTTATGCTATTTTGAATGAAGAGTTATAAGAGTTTGAAACATTTTGCTAGATTGAGTTGCTTTTGTACAAGCCATTTCATGACATTGCTATAGATATAAGACTTTCAAGTGAAATTATTATAGATAATTGGAGGAATTTAACACATTGGGTGTGGCATGTTGATCGATGTAATTTTATAAAGGAAAGTAATGAAGAAGATGTTGAGTCCCTTATTCATGAAGATAATGTTGATCACGATTCTGAAGAGTGGTAGGTTCTTTCATGGATTATCCTTTCCAAACAATGTTGACATTTCTGACCTTGAGAATCTTAGTCGAAGGGACTATGATATTAATTATAATTGGTAGGAAACAATAATGTCAAATGATATCGTAGAGCAGGGTACTCATTTTATAAAATATTCATAGTCTACAGATGTTGTTAATGACAACACAATTGGGGAGACAATTGTGTCACATTCCTCTTTATCGAAGAAACAACAAGCTGGTTTTGAAATCATTTTACATCACTTTTTTTATGGTGGAAAAAATGATCATTTTAAAACTATTATGTAAGGAACATCTGGAACTGACTAGTCTTTTCTTATTCATTGTATTTCTCATGTCCTTTCTTCTTCTACAACAAATGATAGAAGTCCCTTGTTATTGCTCGCTCCAACCAGTATAGCTAATTCTAATATAAATGGAAAAAAAAGACACTATGTTTTGAAAAATCCTACAAAAGATATGAAACTGTTGAGTGACGAGGCTCTAGCAAAATTTAAAGAATAAATGAGGAACATCCGATATGTTTTGATCTATGAAATGAGCCTTATAATTCCAAGGTTTTTCATATAGATAGATTCATGTTTGCAAGAAGCCTTTCTTGATAACAAGACTTCTCCTTTTGGTGGTAGGTCCATGATTCTTGTGGGTGTCCTTGGCCAACTACATCCTATTAAGGATAAACCTTTGTATGCAGTTAAAATAGTAGGGAAAGTGTTGTCACAAAGCTTCAATATTATTGCGAATTTGGAAAAAAGTTTTAGGAAACAAGGAGATGATCTGAGACACACCTCTTTTTGAAATATTCTAACTATCTCATAAATGTATAACATTTTCAGCATGATTGGGATCTTCTCATGTCATGTGTTGACAAATGCTTTTGTTTAGAGGACAATAGTTTATTTAGTTCTTCGGTTCACTTATTTGCAACAAAAATTTGGTCAACCTACAAAACAGAATATGCTAAAATCATTAAATTGTCCAATTGCAAGGTGTGTTGTAGAACACACCAGAAGAACATAAATAGTTGATAATTATGATGATGTCTTGGAGCATGAAGTGTTATTATTTCCTGGAGAGTGTGTCATGCTGACATGCAATTTGTTGGTTGAGTCTAGGTTGGTTTGTGGTGGACTTGGATATATTGAAGATATATTCTATATTATTGGTTCAAAGCCACCTCAACTTCCAATATTCACTAAAATTGCTTTTGAAAAGTATACAAGTGTTCCATTTGATATAAATTTTCCAAACATTGTGCCCATAACGCTTGTTGTTAGAGGGAATCTTAAACAATTTCCTTTAAAATTTCCATCGACCTTGACTATACACAAATCACAGGGGATGACTTTGCAATGAGCTATTTTAGATATTGGAGATAAAGAGAGGTAGGGTTTGAAATTTACAGCTATATCAAGAGTGAAATTGTTAGATGGTTTATGAATTTCACCGCCTTTTTCTTTTCAACGTTATGCTAAAATTAAAAAAAAAATCATATGTAATACTTAGGAAGAAAGAGGAGGAAAAATTAAAGTCCATATCATTGTAACATATACTTATGTTAGGATATATTACAATTTGGTCATTTTATTCATTTTATTCAATTTATTTAATTATATCCCTGTGGTTTAATATAGATCCTTCGATTTAATGGTATTCTCTTGGGTTTGTAATCCATTGGGTTTTTGGTATTCATCCATTAGTTTTATTAATACTTTCAGTTTATAATATTATTCCCGAGGTTTATAGTATTAATGTTTATTTTTGGGTTTACAATATTTACCTTTCACTTTATACGCTTAGGGTGATAACCATCCACAGTCAACCGTCGCCAATCATGGTCACGAATGGTCAACCATGACTTTGTGACAAAGAATGTTCCAATATGGAAATAATCTGTGGTCAGTCATGTGTTGATATGCTAAAGAATTCCTCCTGCAACGAGATGAGTATTGGATCAATTAGGGTCCTAATTAGATCCCTTTTTTTGGTGTGGTTGTATACTCTCTAGAACAAATATTTAGTTTTTGTTTCATAAAAATAAACTAAATGAAAAGAACTAAATGATAAAATTAAACTAAAATTAGTGGAAATATATGTCATAGTTATTATTTACAAGTATCTAAAAACATATACAAGTTGTTGTGTACCGTGAAGGGATTTAGAAAGGTGGGCCAAACAACAATAATGTTGAGGAATGAGGATTTAATGAACATTTTACTTAAACTAAATTATATTTTCACTTAAATCTAGCTAGAATTTGGGTCTAGCTAAGGACACAAATGATTTTTGAGAGATCTTTATAAACCAAAAGATCCAGGTATATTTTCATATTTTCTTTATTTTTATTATTTTTTTCAAAAATATTTGTGCATGCAATGTTAGAAATAAATTACTTGAAAATAACCTATATAAAAAATGAGAGCAATTTAGTGCACTCTAGTTTAAATATTAGGCTTCACTACCAATAGACATGCAATCAGGGAATAGATCACAATTTCCTTTGACAAAGAAAATAAACTATAACATATCCTAAGAAGTGTTTAACAAAATATCCTAATATTAATCTACAGATAAACATGAATAAATTTAAGAATTGCATACCAAATATATCCATTAAGAAATTAAACTGATAAGAGTAAATCAATCTCATAGCTTAATATGCATTCAAATCTATTTTTTGGTCTTCAAAAAGCTTTCAGTTCAAAAATTGATTGAAAAGTCAAAGTCTTGGGCTTCATCGAATTATTGACCCTTACCTCAAGGGTCAATAAAGGACTTTTTGCAGAAAAATGATGGTAAGTTGTTCAAACTTCCTCCTCATCATCAGAGTCTTTATTCTCCATGTTGACCAAATGAAATGCATTTATATGGATATAGTTAGCCCAATATGAGAATACTTGAGAAACAACTAAGAAGTGGATAGGATGAAACTGATTAATATTGACTTGGCACATTCATACTAAATTTTGAACATATATTTTCTTCTTTTTATATTTAATTCTAAATTTAGAAATCAATTTGATTTTCTCAAAAGGAAATTGTAGAAATCTTTGATAATTTTTTTCACTCCAGGTTTTAAGGCCATCTATCACTTTCTTAGTGTTATTTTTTAGATGATGTTACATTGACCGACATATTTCTTCACTTAATGGTTTGGATTTTGATGAATCAAATTGTTCAAAAAAATATATTCCCATCTCACATACTCCCAAACAATGTTCAGTGGTGCTTATTCTTTGGTTTCTTTGGCCTCTATCTCTCATTGATTCAAGAAGCATACATTAGTATTTTATCAATTTTGGAGACTTTAGGAATGTTCTCATGTTGAAGCTATTTTTCCCATTTAAGAATGAATGTAAAATTTTCTTTAATGTACTTATCTTATTCACTAAATATTTAATTCTCTCTTCAAGATCAAAAGTATCTTGATAAAATTTGGAAATTTTATCCATTTGTTTATAAAACATAGCCTGGTTTTTCCTTAGTATTTGACTAACTTGTATTACTTGCACCTTCAAAAAATTCAGATTATTTTCTACTGCATGACTTTGTCTTAATTGAGACATAAGATTTTCAATTTGTTCCTTGATTTCTTTTGTCATGGTTTTAATGTTCTTATCATATTATTCCTTAATTTTCTATTCTAGTCTTCATGTGCATTTCGAATTTCCTCATTCTGTACAAATTGCTCGAGCTTCAATTGATTCAATTCATTTTGAAATTGATTCTGTAAGTATTCTCTTTCAATGGCGAACCCACCTTAAAGGGTTGCATAATGGTTTTTCCAACTTTCTTCATTGAATGCTTTACTTTTTTCTACTTGAATTTCCAAACCATTTATCATCTGTAGAATCTTCTTATAGGTTGTGGAAATGTCATCAACGTGGTGCTAATTATATTTGACAAAGGCTGCTAGATCTTGTGAGGATTTTTCAACTCTTTCATCTAATGTTGCTTTCCAACAAGATTCTGAAATGGTTTAAAAAATATAAAAATTTATTTTATAGTTCTTCTTAGAACTGACCTAATTTGAGAATTAAAGTAATGTTGAGTAAAGGATGGAACAGTTTCAAGAACATTTTCAACCTCATTCACTGGTTTAAATAAAAAATAATCCATAGAAGTGTCAGTAGAAAGAGGAGTGATAGAAGTCTCACAAGAAGTCTATGGAATAGAAATTTTAGTAGCTTTCTCTTCTCACTCAACTAAATATTTATCTTTGGTAGAGAAATTAGTCAATGTTGACTGAGACGTGCTAGGAATTTGCTCATTTTTATTTGTATCAATCTCCATATTTTTGACTTGGTTGTCAATTTTCTTGGGCTGTGTATCTACCTAAGTGGTGTCATTTGGAGCATAATTAACAATGATACTCTTGGTAGAGCAAGTCTGTTTTTCTATTACCTTCTCTTTCTCTGCTTTCTTCCATTTCTGATATTTAACTTATGGTGATCCTTAAACCCAATTGTTCTATCTAACTATCTCACTCTTTTTCTTTAATAATATTTGCTTTCCTTGTAGTTGTCTCTAGACCTATAAAAGAAAAATTAATAACATTTTCAACTTTAGATTCTTTTATTTTTTTAGAAGAGGAAACAAGTTCTAAAATAATGTGATTGAAAGTATATTTTAGACTATCAAGATATTTCAGCTCTTGAATTGGAATATTATTATGAAGATTCTTTTGTTTAAAGAAGTCCTCATATATATTTTCTCTAAACCCTTGCAATTTAGCTCTATCCTCCCTACTCAACAACTCTCCTCTTTCACAAGTTTTCTCAAAATGATCAATAACAATGGAAATCTCATCAAAAGGAGGCTTTTCATGTGTAAAGGTCTTGATGTATCTCAACATTATAATGCTCATTAATTATTCCTATATGATCATAATCGTAAAGGGATAATGAATAAAACCAAACATGTTGAAGTTCTTCAGCCTCCTTAAATTTATTTCTCGATCATTTAGAAAAATAGTTCCAAATTTAATTGGGAAGTTTGGCCAAATTTTATTCTAAAGTTTCCTCATCTTCCGAGCTTGACCATTCAAGGCAGTTTGATTGGATACCTTTCTTAAATCAATCCTCTTTGGAATATATCTAGGAAGAAGATGAGGACTAACTCCACTTCCATAGAATCTGATACATGTGAATAATTCTTCCACAAACCAGTATCCTATTTTTTCTATTGCGTCCTTAAAACCTTGACTAACCCTAGGATGGTTTTTCCCAAATGGAATCTCATGAATCGGGATCATCACATAATTAAAAATATCATAAAAATGGAATTTGAATTTACTTTCCCACAAAATGGGGGCATAATTCTGAATAGGAAGTTGTTGACCAACTAGGTAATTCCATTTCATCGAAGGAAACAAAACAAAATAAATTTTAATATCTGTAATATAGGATGACATGAAAAACCTCTCCTCATATCCTAAAGGAGACAAAATGGATAAATTTAGGGTATCTATTAAATTTTGAGAAATAATATCAACCCAATTAAAATTCTTTGAATCATTGAGTAGATTGTGTATTAAAGCCATCCACTATAATTTTCAATGCTCGGTGTCTTTCTCTCCAAATAATTGGTACAACATTTTGATGACAAACCTAATGGGTCTTTTGAAAATGACAAAACGATATTATTTTGATGACTTAAGTTTGAACCCTTCTATATCTTCTCGTAGCCAATCTTCAACAACTTTATTGTAATTCCTTTCACAATTCTTGAATACTGTGTTGTTGAAATCATCTAGAAACTGAGTGGTAAAGAAAACTTTAGGAGGACTAAGCTTGTAAATTGTTGAAAGTATTTATAGTTTCCAAGAGGCTATAGCATTTTTATTAAACTCTGCTGTAATGCGGGTAGGAATATGCACATGTGCCAAAAAACATGCAATCATGTCATAATAAGGAAAAAATTTGGCTATAGCAACAACCCTGTAGAGTTCCGTACCTCTAATTCTTTCAAAATGAGTGTTTTTCTCCTTCGTCAAAGTTTCTGAATTTTACTAGATTCTATTCTCAAATAAATTATAAATTTCTTCCCACTTCATCAAACTTGCCAACTTAGTTTTGTAGGTGGTGTTAGAAATAAAATATGGGTTGAGATTGTAATCTTCTCGTCTTTATACTCCCTTTAGTCGTTCCTTAATCTGTTGAATAACCTACTTTGACGTGGCAGATTTAGTGTTCCTTCCCATCTTATGCCTTGAAAAAGAAATTAAAAAAATGAGTTTCTATAAGGAATATTGAATTTACAAATCAAATTCTTTATTAAAGTGCATGTTTAGCAGAAATTACAAGCCTTCAAGTGAATTTTAACACCTTTCTTTGTAATCACAAAGAAGTTTCAAAGAAAGTGTAAGCATGGTGTGAAAAATAGATTACAAAATAGAAATTGCAAAGGAGGAAGCTAACTATTTTTTTTCTTAAACCAACAATAATAAATTCACATGAAAGGTATTATTTTTTCATATAAGTGATGAGACATTTCAACCATTTTTATGCAAAATTCAAGGTGAGGTTGGATGATCGGAGGCTCGAAGGTTTTATTGAAACATAAGTAATTGCAATTTGCCACTTATTTAAATATAAAAAGAAAAAGAAAAAGAACGAAAAAAAATGATGCTTGGCACGCAAATCAATGAAAATAATTTTTTTTTCCCTATAGAGAGAAAATCCAGTCAGGTAGTTGAATGTTGGGATGATATTACATAAAACTTAGTGGCACGAGTGACCCTGACTTTGACCTACAATGTAGTTGGGGAAAGACAAAAGGCGAGAGTTGGAAGGTTGGGTGTCAACAAAGTTGTTTTATTATGTGGGAGTATTAAGCCCAACCTTGCTATAGTTGGAAGTTAGAAGGTCGGGAAGATGACTTTGTTTTAATGAAATACATAAACTTGATCTCCCAGTTTCATATTTTATTAAACTTTTTATGTTATTAATTTTTTTGATATTTTTTAAAAATAACTACTATTTATAAAAATGAATGGAAAAAATTAAGATTTATTTATTTATTTATTTATTTTTATATAGGTTCCTTTTTATTTTCTTTATTTTATAAAAATAAAAATAAAATGGAGGTTGTTGTAGTCCTAACAACACCATGGTCAATTATCATGGCCAATCATGGTCACGAAATTTATAAATGTGTTTAATCATGATCAACCATGGTCAATAACTATGGTCCAATATCACATTGTCACTTGTGTTAACCATCATTAACCATGCTCAAGCATGGTCCAATGTTTGGTTATGATAATTATTGTCTTGATATGAAAATCAATCATGTTCAACAATGGTTGAACATGGTATGACATCAAATTGTGACAAAAGATGTCCCAATATGAAAATAAACCGTGGTCATGCATGGCCAACCATGTTTATTTTAGGCTTCTAATCTTTATCTTAGGGTTTATATAACTTGGGTTTATTTAATTTCCTTGTGTTTGTATTATTCCCTTGGGTCTAATATTATTCACTGGGGTTTATAATCCCTTTGGTTTTTAGTATTATTCCCTTCGGTTTTTAATGTCAGTTCCTCAGGTTTATTAATCTGAAGATTCAAATTCCTGAGGTTTAATATTATTTCCTAGCATTTTTTTGATGGTGTTGGACCCACCAACATGTCAAGGGATCTCCCCAGTAAGAAGTTCCAACTAGACCTCAAACTATTTGGTGTAGGAGTCCCAGCAGTGGGTCATACAGTATCGCCTTGACCGCGATTGTGTGCAGAGACAAGCAGGATGCCTTTGTTGGTAGCAAGGGTGTGACCAACGCAGAAGACCAGGGAAGGTGCATGAAGGGTTCTAACACACGGAAAGTGGAATAAGTGTGCCCCTTGGAAACTTGTGGAAACACGTGGCTTGGACGAGAACACACAAGAAAAGATACATCACTAGCTGGAAGGCAGGTGAACCAACAATCCAATGTGATGGTTAAACCAACAATACATCTCAACAAGATTTATACATACATATATAGAAAGAGTCCATACGTACATGTGTAAGAAAACATCTACATATATCATTAGAGTAACCAAGGTAACTGAAATACAATAATAACATATGCATGAAATGTGCTGGCTCTATTATATTAAGAAAGTGAAAGTTCCAGTCATATAATCAACCATGTATGACTACTAGTCCTAACAATAGAACTTACAGTCACTGCCAACTGCTCCTCCAAAGAGATATACTAACTCTGCACTATGGAGAAGCCAAGGTTCATTACGATACACTCCAAACTTTCTCTAAGATACACTTATAAGAATCTTGGCTCCCAAAAGCCTCTATAATGAGTTATGAGGTTTTATAAATAGCAAAGGGCGGGGTGACCCTTGACATTCCTCTTTGTGACTCTTCACCTACCCATATGACTCTTCAACTACTACATGACTGTTACGTTCTACTATTGACACTTTTTATTTCACTTTTATGAGATGTTACATTATAATATGCACATGTTCCCATGTGAGACAAAATAGGCTTGAGTAAGCCATGCAAGACATCACTAAGACTGAGACAGCTGTGGGAAGACCAACTCTTTCACATCCTCGTGATGATCGACGATAATGGACCGATGCCAAACTTGTTAGTCCATGATGGTGTCCTTGTACTCTATGGTGACATCCTTATGGAAGTGATCTCTTACCTTCGTTGCATCTGGGTACACTAATTTGGATCCTCTGTCCCACTCATCTTATAACATGCGCATCATAGCCTTGAACGCAATCGGACTAGCAACATACTGATGCATAGTGTCTGCGTTGGTATCCAAGACTTTGCCAGTGGTTGTGCACATCAACCTGTCGAAGTACATGTCGAGCTCCAGTTTGACTTGGTTCTTTGTCTTCGCCTCAGTGAGTGTGAAAATGGATGGGATCGCATGTGTGTGCATAATGACATTCATGCTTCTGAACACATGCATGTGATAAAAAACAATGCCCATCCTGTTTGATCTATGCTAGCTTTTGGGATGGGCCTATAACTTATGTGGGCGCAGTTTCATCAATATGTGCATGTTGCACCTCTTTTTGTACCTGTTCCTGCTGCACTTCCTTCTCTCCTTTGTGAAACTCCTGTTCTTCCTTGAGTTGCCACTTGAGCTCCTGCAACTCCTTCTCTATTTCCTCCATCATCTATTTCTCTCTTTTCCATTGAGTAATCCCCTTGTCTCGTTGTCACCACTTAGCCTCAATCTCTAAATATGATTTCATCACAAGTTCATTTGCTTTGAACTTGTATCTTTTACCTGCCTATGTGTTGTCCACATTCTTCCTCCTGCCTTGGTCATGCACATGTATGCTAAGCTCTGCTACTACTGATGGTGTTTCTCTCTGCGATGCCGCTACCATTTCATCTTGATATCCTTGTCTATGAGCAGCTTGATGTCTTCATAGATAGGAAAGCTCATAGACATTTTCTCAGCTGCATCTCTAGTTGCACTCTCAACTATGTCCTTTGACCCTACTCTCTGGGATACCATTGTAGCTGTACTGCCGAGAGACAAAAAAACACCTATGATACCTGGAGACATAGCAACACTCATGGCAAGCAATTTGTCAGTTGGAAACCAAAACAGAATGGAGGACTGACATGCAACATACTCGTGTGACTGTATGTGAAGATTGTGCAATTTTCACGAGGAGGCTGGGGGACTGACTGCCAAATTTACGGAAGGCACAGTCTAGTCTATCAGGGGGCTGACTAACTGTTAGAACTGCACAATTCATAGTCTAGCATGGACTGTTGAGGACTGAAACTGTGCAATGTGCAATTTCAGTCAACAGTGACATGCAAACCAACAAACTGCATTGTGCAGTTTCTAGGGCTAGCAAGGCACTACCTCCCAGAATTGGGCAATGCAAGCCTGGAGGCCAGTGCTGGGCTAGATTTTCACAATTTCTAGAGGGAAGGCAGAGCTTTCGCTTCTAGAAATGCGCATTTGCTAGCTGAGCAAGGAAATGTCTAGGCCAAGGCAACCTAGACCCGTCGATGGGCGACTAGAAACATGAGAATTTTGAATGCATCACAAAGATGAGTGAAAAAAAGAGTGAATGATCATGCATGTAGACATTGAGTGCATGATTCATAAAAAGGCAAAGCAAGCATGCGTGTGAAGCGAGTCACCAGGACAATGACTATTAATGTAGAAACAATGTCATACATGCGATAACATTGAGATGCAAATAAAAGCTGAACCAATGCTTCTACAAGCTAACATGCATCAAAACGACAAGATGCATTCATTGAAATCAAGAAGACAACACTTACACAAAGCGAAATACAAAAAGAAACAAAACTGCAACATAAGACATGAGAAGCAGACTTGCCGTGAAAAAGTTGAGTTGAATGTGTTGAAGATTCCTAGATGCGATGTGGGATGTTAGAGCTACAATATGGATGTGAGGAATGAGCTCTACAACGTATGGAAAATGCGTTTTGATAAGATCGAGGTTATGACCCACATGGCACAAATCTAGGAAAAAGTGACAATTGGTGGGAGGTTTCTAAAATGATCTTTGCATGTAACCTCGAGCTCCTAAAAACAGATCCCTAAAATTTAGGGATGCTTTTGTATGTTTCTTTTTTCTATTTCGGGAAAATCATCTGATGGATGCAAATTAGGATTGCTTAGTCACGTAAGGAATTGGTCAAGTTGAAGACACATGCATAAATTTGGAACCCAGGGAAAGGGATTTGCACAATTTTTGCGTTGAGTAGCGATGGTTGTCCCTTAGGCATTGCACAATTTCTAGGGTCAACAGGTCATTGTCTCCTAGAATTGCACAATTTTTAGGTTGAAGCCCAGTGTCGGGCTCGATTGTGCAATTTTCGAAGGGAGGGATGCCTGGATGGATTACACAATTCTAGAGCCCAGCAGGATTGCACAATTTCTCGAGGGAAGGTTGGTTCCCCTCCAGAATTGTGCAATTTTCTGATTCAACATCTTAGCCAAAAAATTACCTAAGTTTGAAATGGCAGCCTGTGATGAGAGACAAGCAAGTTGACATGCATAGGCTGGCAAGCTACTAAAACTCAATTGAAGCCTATGTACTTGATAGCGTGAGACATGCTGCTAAGGATGGTTGCTAGGGAGGCTCCAAACCAAAGCTAAGGAAATTTTTTTGAGGTTGGTGTAGTTGTTACAATAATTGGCAACACATTCATAGAACTCTAGCTCTTCGAATGGACCTTGTTTCATGAAAATCCAATCTAACACCTTTGGGAGTATTGTTCAATTCTCTGATCATATTGACTCCCACGCTAGCTTGATTGAAAGATGTAGCATTTGCCATTCTCTTGGTTAGTCAGCACACATTCCAAGCCAAGTCAACACAACTGTTTTGATTGGAATGAGGGGTATATTGGTGCGTAAGCGATGTGATAGTCATATTTTTATGTTTCATCTCTGGTGTTACTCTACTACCAACAGGCCTAGACAGTACCCCGGTGGAGTCATGCAGGAACACAAGCATCACTTCGTTGCTGGCGAGCCTGGTCAATACCCTAGTAGAGTTACTTGCATAACCTCTTTGCACAGGAAGCCTTTCTCTTCTTTCACCTTATGCATTTTTCATTTTTATTTTCTTTTCAAAATTTTCACATTTTCATTCTTTCACTTTTCATTTTCATAATTTTGCATAGCACTTATTCATTTTAGAGACGGAAGCGGGATATTGACTTATTGAGAGCAGAAGAGGTTGTTCCTCTGAGAATTATTTTGTATATACTTGTAACGTACTTGTTAAGGTTTTCCCCCTCACCATACTCTACTTGACCAAGCTAACAAGGGTTAACCCAACACAATTGAATATAGTAGGTGATACTAGTTAGCATGCAAGCGTTGTGTTTTCATCAAGGTTCACTTCAAACAGAACGTATTTTCCATTGGTGTATCATGGATTGAAGACAACAAGTTGTACATAAAGAGATAGGACAATAGATAACCAAGTATTGATAAATGCACAAGTCCTCTTTCACTTTACCCTCGTTGGTTATCAAGAGTCATACATAGTTTCATGCAAGACTGACCTACAAACATAAACAAGAAAACAAACAACTAAAAGAGAGAAGAGTAGAAGAAAAATGTGAAAGAAAAGTGAGTAAGAAAAGAAGAAAGCAAGCAAACAAACACACAAAGTAATAAGGAAAACATGCATGCAAGAAAACAAGATAAAGAAAACATTACTCTTTCTCCTATGCTAACGGTGCATGGGCCTCTTCAAGTGAATTGATATATCAAATGCAGCCACCAGTGCATTGGTCAACCTATGTTGGTGAAGGCATGGTTCACAAACAGAGAACCAAAAAAACATGAGAGATATAACAATGAAGACAAGCACAATCTGAGCTTAAATGCATCCATAGAGAAGAAATGAGTGGAATAACATGACATGCAATCCGTGGACTTACCCTGGTATTGTGATATACTATGTGTAGATGCTGAACATATGCATTATCTTCACTGTGACATGCAAGAAAACATGAGAAACATAGACAACTTGCATGGTGCAAGAGTGCTTGTTGTGTAAGATTCCTCCAATGCATGAGAAATGGGATCATGTAGTTCGATTGGAGGAAGTGGAATCTATATGTGAGATTGATCTTCAGTGCATACAAATGAGCGATGAGGAGCCTTGGGTGTTTCAACAATTCATGAACAGAAGTGAAATCAACCTCAGGACAATGAGGGCCTCACATAACCATCATCTCGAGCAGAAGTGCCTCGATAGTCTACGGGGTTTCAAATTGTTGATAGATAGATCATCATAAATAGGTGGCTTTGAAAGATTAATAACAATAAGATCAACATCATGATCGAATACGAGCGAAAAATGGATCACGACAACTATGATCAGAAAAATAAATGATTTCGTTAGCATCCTCATGATTAGATAAATAACACAAAGGGGTAGATGAGAAGCAAAAATCTTCACCCTTTACATTTACAGAAAAATTAGATGATGAATCAAGTGGATTTTTAATGAATAATTTATCCTCTTCGCGGTCAAATGATAGGATGACATCTGGTGTGTTCTGTGATTGATCAACGATAGGTGTATCCATTGGTGGATTTACACAAGGAAAATTAGTGATGGTAGAATCACCAAATATTTCAAGAAAAATCGAAGGAGGCACAGACAGAAGGAGATCATCATTTGCTGCGGGTTGATGTTCAGATTCCCAGTCATACTCTTACTGAATGACAACGCAAGTTGGTTGTGGAACACCAACTCCATTGATGGCTTGATCCTCATTCACAACAAGTGTAGAGTCTGGAATGGAAGAACACAAGACAGTGCAATCTGGAGGATCAATAGAACACGAAGACGGAGGCTATGATAACAAATGCATGTGACAACCCATGGGCTCTGCAACCAAATATGTGCAAAAATTGAGAGAAGTTATGCTGGGAGGATATAAAAGTTGAAAAAACGTGTGTGCATGTTCTCCCACATCACTTTGCAGTGGTGAAGTTGTTCGATGAGGGGAAGGCAAATAGTCACCTATGATAATGTTGGGTGTGGAGCCTAATTATTTTCTGTATTCAAAGATATTTCCGCATTAGACCCCAGTTCGAAATGGAGCAGCAACGCCGCACGTAAAATATTCACTGCAGGGGGGGTCTAGGAGGGGGCGGTTGTGATCTTTGGGGAGCCCCCTCCTGGCGGGGGATTTCGGGGGCAGCGCCCTTGAAGCTAAGAATAGATGTAAAATTGCCTTGTAAAAGTATAATAATTTCTGGTCAATCTGGGCCGTTCATTAGGTGGAGATTTGATGGTAGAAGTTATGTTTAATTTAGGGTTTTTTTGCCCTAGAAGGAAACCCCTCACTATATATGAGGGAGGAAAAGAGAGGAGAGTGAGAGCGAAGACGGTGTTACAATGGATCTGTTGTAGGTTGTATCTCTTCAGTTTTCTTGATAATATAATAAAAGAAGGACTGGTTGTTTCTCTGTGGACATAGTCCAAACTGGGTGAACCACGTATATCTGTGTCTCTTTTGTTTTATTCTTTTTCCGTGTTTATATTTCTACAATATTTTATGTGTTCAATTGCTCCATAATATATAATTTTCTAACAACTGGTATCAAAGTTGAAGGTCTATTTGGTTGATAAACTTGCAGGATAGAAGGGTTCCTAGTTCAAGTGGGAGCAATGGCGGAAGATGGTAGGTTTAGGGTCGAAAAATTCAACGACAAAAACTACCAATTGTGGAAGATGCAGATGGAAGATTATCTGTATTAGAGAGATCTGTACCTACCATTGAGCGGAAAGACAAAGAAGCCGACGCGTATGACAGATACAGAATGGGATATTCTTGACAGAAAGGCACTTGGAACAATACAGCTGTGCCTAGCGGCATTGGTAGCATTTTATATTTCAAAGGAAACGACAACATAGGGTTTAATGTTGGAATTGGCCAAACTCTATGACAAACCCTCAGCCTCAAATAAGGTATTTCTTATGAAGCATTTATTTAATATGAAGATGTTAGAAGGTGGATCTGTTGCAAACCATTCAAATGATTTTAATACAGTTATAAGTCAGTTAAGTTCTATAGGGGTAAATTTTGATGATGAAGTTAGGGCTTTATTATTTCTGTGCTCATTGCCAGAAAGTTGGAATGGTTTAGTTATGGCCATTAGTAACTCTGTCTCTGGATCTAGTATTTTAAAGTTTGATGATGTTGTCGGTTCAATCCTTAGTGAGGAAATGCAATGGAAAAGCTCTAGTGAGATATCATGTAATGCTTCGACTGCAGAGACTAGGGGAAGAAAAATGGAAAGAGGAAAGAGCCCAGAATATTGCAGTAAGTCAAGAAAAGGTAGATCCAAGTCTAGATCGGGGATAGTGTGCTAGAAATGCGGGAAGAAAGGACACCTAAAGAAAGACTGCAACTCTCGGAAGGGAAAAGAAGGAGATGCACAACAAGAAACTAATAATGAAGCGAATGTAATAGGGGATGTGTTGCAAGATGCTTTGATTCTTTCACTAGAAAATATTATTGATGCTTGGGTGGTAGATTCAGGGGCCTCATTCCATGCCACACCTAATAAGAAACATTTTCATGATTATGTTCAAGGAGATTTTGGACGGGTTCGATTGGATGATGATAAACCCTGTAAAATCATTCGAATGGGTACAGTTTCCATAAAACAATAGAATGGAAATCAATGGCTATTGAAGGAGGTAAGGCATGATCCAAATCTGAAGAAAAATATGATTTCAACAGGGCATTTAGAAGATGAAGGTTGCGTAACTACTTTCATAGATAAAACGTGGAAGGTCAGTAAAGGATCCCTGGTAATAGAAAAAGGAGAAAAGGTTGGTACATTGTACTTATGCAATGGTATTTCTAATTATGTTAATGCTTTAACCTCTACAGGACAAGATACGGCATTGTGGCATCATAGGCTCAGGCACATAAGTGAGAAGGGGATGCAAATTTACTCAAGAAATTTGTTGCCAGGTTTGAAGAATGTTGATTTAAAATTATGTGAGAATTTTGTTTATGGAAAACAGAAGAGATTCAGATTCCTTAGAGTTGGGAAAGAAAAAAAGAGCAAAAAATTAGAGCTTGTACATACAGATATAGGGACCTACTCAGGTACCATCTCTTGTTGGCTCGTGTTATTATGTTACTTTTATTGATGATGCAACCAGAAAAACCTGGATTTATTTTATTCGAAATAAATCTGATGTATTTGATACTTTCAAGAAATGGAAAGCTTTGGTTGAAAATGACACAGGAAAAAGGATGAAGCGTCTCAGATCAGATAATGGAGGTCAATATTGCAGCAAAGAGTTTGATAGGTATTATTCAGAGAATGGAATTCGTAGAGAGAAGACAGTTCCAGGAACACCACAACAAAATGGTGTCTCAGAAAGTATGAAAAGGACAATCATGGATCGTGCAAGGTGCAGGAGATTGAATGCAGGATTGCCTTTACAATTTTGGGTAGATGGTGTAGATACTATTGTTTATCTAATAAATAGAGGGCTTTCAAGTGCCTTGGATGGTGGTATTCCAGAGGAGGTATGGACAGGTAAAATGGTAAACTACTCTTTTTTAAAGACTTTTGGTTGTGAAGCCTTTGTCCACATTAACAAAGAAAATAGAACAAAGCTTGAGGCAAAATCAAAGAAATGTACCTTTATTGGATATGGTGTTAATGATTTTGGTTATCACTTATATAATTATGAAAATCACAAAATCATTAAGACTAGAGATGTAATATTCAATGAAAATGTCTTGTATAAGAATCAGTTGCAGGAAAAGAAATAGGAAAAAGATATCACCAGGAAAAGTGATGCTGCCTGAAAATCATAATGATCAACAACTAGAACAACAACCACAATAGCAACAAGCACCTTAAACACCTAAAAGTGGTGTTAGAAGATCTACCAGGATAAGTAGACCCCCTATACGATACTCTCCTTCATTATATTATTTATTGTTGACTGATTCTAGTGAACCAGAATGTTATGAAGAAGCAGTGCATGTAGAAATAAGGAGGAAGTGGGAGCAAGCCATGAAAGAAGAGATGGACTCCTTAGCATATAACGAGACTTGGGACTTAGTCAAGATGCCTGCAAGTAAAAGAACATTACAGAATAAATGGGTTTACAAGTTGAAGGAAGAAGATGGAGGTAGAAAAAGGTATAAAGCTATACTTGTGGTGAAAGGGTTTGCACAGAAAAAGGGTATAGACTTTGAGGAGATATTTTCTCCTGTTGTGAAAATGACTTAAATCAAAACTATTCTAAGTCTAGTAGCAGCGGAAGATTTACATCTTGAGCAGTTATATGTAAAGACAACCTTTGTCCATGGGGATTTGGAGGAAGAGATATATATGCAGCAACCACAAGGATATGAGGTAAAAGGGAAGGAAAAACTAGTGTTTAGGTTGAAGAAGAGCTTGTATGGCTTAAAACAAGCTCCAAGGCAGTGGTATCTAAAATTTGACAGGTTTATACCTAAACAAGGTTATACTAGATGTCACTCTGATCATTGTGTTTATCTCAAAAGGCAAAATGATGGCAACTATATTATATTGTTATTGTATGTAGATGACATGCTTGTTGCAGGTTATAACATGTAGGAAATAAATATACTCAAAAGGAAATTGGCAAACTCATTTGCAATGAAGAATTTGGGTGCTACAAAAGAAATCCTTGGTATGAGAATAACTAGAGACAGGAAGAATTGTAAATTAACATTGTCTCAAAGTGAGTACATAGAAAAGGTGTTGAAAAGGTTTAATATGCAGAATGAAAAACCAATTAGTATACCTTTGGCTAGCCATTTCAAATTAGGGAGGCATGTCCCAAGGAAGAAATGGCTCATATGTCGAAAGTTCCATATGCATCAGCAGTTGAAAGATTAATGTATGCAATGGTCTGCACAAGGCCTGATATTGCAAATGCAGTGGGAGTTGTAAGCAGGTACATGAACAATCCAGGAAAAGAACATTGGATGACAGTGAAGTGGATTCTCAGGTATTTGAGAGGTACCACAAATCAAACATTATGTTTTGGTGGTTCAAACATTTCTCTATAGGGATATGTTGATGCAGATATGGCAGGTGACAGAGATAATAGGAGGAGCACTACAGGATATGTATTTAATATAGGTGGAAAAACTATCAGTTGGGTTTCAAAAATCCAAACTGTTGTTGCACTTTCAACAATAGAAGCAAAGTATGTTGCTGCTATAGAGGCTAGTAAAGAAATGATTTGGTTACAAAGGTTTCTGGATGAATTGGGTAAGAAGCAGTAGTTGGGCAGGTTATACAGTGACAACCAGAGTGCCATACATCTTGCAAAGAAATCTACATTTCATTCCAAGACTAAACATATACAGTTCAAGAACCATTTCATACGGTCAACATTGGAAGATGGACAGTTGAAGCTGGACAAGATACACACTAGCCAAAATCCTGCAGATATGCTAACAAAAGTTGTAACCAGGGAGAAACTCAGAATCTGCTCAGTTTCAATTGGTCTTCAAGTATGATGAAGAAGATGAGAAACAACTAGTTCCAAAGAGGATTCGTTGTCTAGCAAATGAAGCAGCGGTGGAGTTGATATAATCAGTCTTCAAGTGGGAGATTGTTGGGTGTGGAGCCTGATTATCTTCTGTATTCAAACGTATCACTGCATTGGACCCCAGTTCGAAATGGGGTGGCAACACCTCCCATAAAATATTCGCTGCAGTGGGGGTCTAGGGGGGGAATCTACGACCTTTGGGGACCCCCCCCCCCCCCCCCCCCGACAGGGGGTTTCAGTGGAAGCGCCCCCGAAGCTAAGAATAGATGTAAAATTGCCTGGTAAAAGTATAGTAATTTCTAGACAATCTGGGCCATTCATTAGGCGGAGATCCGACGATAGAATTTATGCTTAATTTAGGGTTTTTTTCCCTAGAAGGCAACCCCTCACTGTATATAAGGGAATTGTATTGCATCTATGTAGATCTGTATTCTGAGTGAGGAAGAGAGAGGAGATTGAGAGTGAAGAGGGCGTTATAGCGGATTTTCTGTAGGTTGTATCTATTCATCTTGCTCGATAATATAATACAAGAAGGACTAGTTGTTTCTCCATGGATGTAGCACAAACTGGGTGAACCACATATATTTGTGTCTCTTTTGTTTTATGCATTTTCTGTGTTTATATTTCTACAATATTTTATGTGTTCCATTGCTCCGTAATATATAATTTTCTAACAGATAGTGATTGTGTCTGCTTTTGATTGCACAGCTCCATCACCGAAGTATGATGAGCAAGGTATGAACTTCAACTTCATCTTGGGATTGAATGATGTGTGAGGTCAATATTCGAATTTGTCCCAAAGGTATTGGAACTTCATCTATTTTTTCAGAGCTTCAACCTGAAGTAGACAAAAGGCTGCCAAAAATCCATAGGCGATTCTTGTGGAGTCTTCCATTGTTTCAATAGTTTTTTGTCAAGAGGTTTAGGATAAAAATGATGGAAAGTAGATTCAATGAGATCACATAACTGCTGAAGTGAGTTCATGCAACCATGAGGCAGGTTGCGGCACCATCGTTGTGCGGATTTGCGAAGGGTGTGTGAAAGCAACAACATGGCCTTTACTTCATCAAGATCATCTGCATCCTCAAGTAATGCAAGGAAGTCGTGTAAGTACTTAGGCCACGCCACTTTGCCTTCACCATTGAATGTGAATTATGACAAGGGATCATAAAAATCCCTCGTGATGTCAACAGGTTTGGAATTGGATAGACATCGCGGAGGGAGGATTATAATGATATCCATGAAAAATATGTGAAGATTCAAAACAGGATGTAAGGGCTCATCATGTCATCTGGCCCTCCTTCTAGTGCTAGAAATGTTGATGGTCATGGACCCGCCAACATGTCAAGGGATCTCCTCGGTAAGAAGTCCCAACTAGACCTCAAACCATTTGGTGTAGGAGTCCTAGCAGTGGGTTGTACGATATCGCCTTGACCGTGGTTGTGCATAGAGGCAAGCTAGATTTCCTTGTTGGTAGCAAGGGTGTGACCATCGTAGTAAGCCAAGGAAGGTGCATGAAGGGTTCTAACACACATAAAGTGGAATAAGTGTGCCCCTTGGAAACCTATGGAAACATGTGGCTTGGAAGGGAACACATGAGAAAACATACATCACTAGCTGGAAGGCAGGTGAACCAATGATCCAAAGTGATTGTTAAACCAACAACACATCTCAACAAGATGCATACATACATATATAGATAGCGTCCATACATACATGCATAAGCAAACATACACATATATCATTAGAGTAACCAAGATAACTAAAATACAATAATAAAATAAGCATGAAACATGTTGGCTCTGTTATATTAAGAAAGTGAAAGTTCCAATCATACGTTCAAACATGTCTGACTACTAGTCTCGACAATGGAATGTTACAGTCACTGTCGCTTGCTCCTCTGGAGAGATATACTAGCTCTACACTGTGGAGAAGCCAAGGGTCGTTACGATACACTCCAAGCTTTCTCGAAGATACACCTATAGGAATCTTGGCTCCCAAAAGCCTCTACAATGAGTTATGAGGTTTTATCAATAGAAAGGGTGGGGTGACCCTTGGCATTCCCGTTTGGGACTCTTCACCTACCCTCATTACTCTTCAACTATTACATGACTGTTGCATTCTACTATCGACACTTGTTATTTAACTTTTACAAGATGTTACATTACAATATGCACATGTACCCATGTGAGACAAAATAGGCTTGAGTAAGCCATGCAAGATATTACTAAGACTTAGACAGTTGTGGGAAGACAAACTCTTTGACAACCTCGCAATTATCAACGGTGCTGAACTGATGCCAAGCTTGGTAGTCCATTATGGTGTCCATGTACTCTTAGATGACATCCTTCTGGAAGCGAACTCTTGCCTCTGTTGCATCTGGATACACTGATTTGGCTCCTCTGTCCAACTCATCTGATAATGTGTGCATCATAGCCTTGAATGCAACCGGACCAGCAACATACTGATGCATAGTGTCTGCGTTAATCTCCAAGTCTGTGTTGGTGGATGTGTGCATCAACTTGTTGAAGTACATGTCGAGCTCCAGTTTTACTTGGTTCTTTTTCTTCGCCTTAGTGAGTATGCCAATGGATGGGATCACATGCATGCACATAATGACATTCATGTTCCTCAATGGTGTCCTTTGACCCTTTTCTCTGGGAGGCCATTGTACCTATACTGTTGAGAGGTAGACGAACACCTGTGATACCTAGAGACATAGCAATACTCATGGCAAGAAATTTATCAGTTGGAACTAAAACTAAATGGAGGACTGACATGAAACATACCCGTGTGACTATCTGTGAAGAGTGCGCAATTTTCATTGGGAGGCAGGGAGACATTCTCCCAAAACTGCACAAGGCACAGTCTGGACCATCAAGAGGTTGACTAAATTTTGGAACTACCAAATGCACAGTCCAGCCTGGACTGCTGAAGATTGAAACTTCACAATGCACAATTTTAGTTAGCAGTGACATGTAAACCAACAAACTGCATTACGTAATTTCTGGGGCTAGCAAGGCATTGCCTCCTAGAATTACGCAATGCAATCCTAGAGGCCAATGTTGGGCCATGTTGGTCGCTTTAATTGCTTTCACAATTCAAGCTCCACATAAATTGTCAACCCGAGGAAGTCTTTTTATTTCAAAGATAATCACGCACTGGATATGCTCAATTTCAAAAGCAGAAACAATGTTGTAGTAAAAGAAAGAACACACAATTATTAATCTCACCAATCTACTGATTCACACTCTACTTAATCAAAGCTGAAGTCAATTAGGTTATAGCAGAAATAATTTCTCTGTTGTAGTTACAACCCAAACAAAGGAAGATCAATCTGCAAGGAAAGAAATCAATCAACCACAGCAGGAACAGGACCCTATTCCTTAGTTAGGAACTTCAGCACCTGATGCCTGACACTTAATCACACTGTAGGAAAAGTAACTTCAAGAGATCAAGACCCTATTCCTATGACCAGGAACCTTCAGCACTTGTCTCTTGTTTCTAATCACACTGCAGGCAAAGGAAAGCAAGTAATGAGAGCAGGAACCTATTCCTTTATGCAGGAATCTTCAGCACCTGCCTCTCCACATCATTCATTCATACAATCAACAGAAATGGATTTCTCAACTTCCAAGAGTGAAGGCATTCAATACATGCAGCGCTAAGGAAACAGAGTATTACTAAACTGTGTAACTAGTGTCCAACAACAGAATTAAAGTGAAGTGCAAACACATAAAGAATTAAACAAGTTACAAGAACCAAAGGGTGAATCTTGTGAGGAAGGCGGGCCCTTTTTCTCTCACAAGATTCCCCGAGGTAAAGAACTAAATTGGAACGCTCAAAGGAAGAATTTATTCATCTGTCAAAGTAACTGATATATTACAGATGGAGACTAGCTCCAGTTCTCACACAATATTCTCCTGTAGCTTTACAACAACCTACCCTTTCTAATGATGATGTCTCCTCTTTTTAAAGAGGAGACATCTTTTACAATTTACATGAGAGCGGATCAACGTTATCTCAAATCTGTTCTCTTTCCCAAAACAAGACTATTATGTTCTTCATAAAAAAGATACTGTTACAACAGAGACAACAAGAATGCTATCTTCAAGATAATCCAGGTAACCGTGTCTTCATGCTGCTGCTACTATTCCACAAAAAGTTCTTCCAGAATCGCAAATTATGCATGACGGAATTTGCATGCTTGACGGCTGTTTCAGCAACTGAGTCGGCTGTTTCAGCAACGGCCGCTTGTTCCTAACAACGCATATTACTTATCTGCGATCTTTGGACTTGTGTTAGCAACGATACACTTCAATTAATGATAAAATATAAGAGTATTATGGAATTAAATGTAAAACAAATTAAACATATAATAAAGAAGAGGTTTTTATATACCTTGGGATAAAATGGATGAAAATGATGATGGAATTCTTTTTAATCATGGTTATAAGAGTAGAATGGTGTCAAAGTATATAACAAAAATGATACATAGTGGAGTCCTAACATCCCCCCCAGCTAAAAATGTTGCATGTCCTCAGGTAACCCCTAGTCTGAATCAGAGTCTGAGTACTGGAACTGAGCATGCAAATTACTCAAGCAGTAGCTGGAGAAGGTGGCGTCTGTAGGAACTCTGAATCCTCTGTTGTTCTGCAAGTATTGCCATGCCAAGGCTTCATCCCTGTCAGGCAACTGGTAGTGACACTGATATTTGTCTGAAGGCAGCCATAAAATTGGAAAATGGAAATGATACCCGATCCAGTTTACTCCACAACGTTGAATGCAACCAATGTAATTAGGAACCCTGGATAATGCAGCTTGAAGATTGTGAGGGTTAAAAGGGTGATAATCCTGTCTTTCTTTACATGACTGTTGCAAAAATATAACATTGGCCTTCAATGCAGCAGTACCCTCTACCCTAATGTGCTGTTGACACTTAGAAAGTGTTGAAGCCTGTAATTGCTGCATATACCTATGCATTCCTGGCTTCTGTAAGAATTCATGATATTGTGCTATGAACATAGCTGGGCTTAAAGGCCCCGGTCTGATCCACAGGAGTTTATTCTCCTCATTATGACTGCTTGCAGTGAACGCACTTTGCCAAGTGAGCTGGTTAGACAAAAAGGAAACAAATGCCCTTATTTGTATATCTCCTGCAATTGGAATAAGATTGACTCATCTATTTTCGGGAATGGCCTCATTATGAAGGTAGAGTTCGCACAGCAAATGCTGGTCACTCTCGGGGGCCTCATTAAAGGTCTCAACAAATTTCTCTGAAGTCATTAACTCATATGGTATGCCATTTTTTATTGCTTTTAATTGAAAATAAACTAATCGTTCAGAAAGAAAAAGAGAGTAGTTTACAGAGGGTTTGCGCGTAACCATCAACTTTTGGACTAATGAAAACGTCAAGGCTATCTTTTCCTTAGATTCCTTGGCTTCCTTTTTGGATTCCTTGAGCTGTTGCATCATTTGATCCCAACTATCCCAGTTGGCATATACATGATTCTGCCATTGTAACTTATGTTGGCGTAATATTATATCTTGTTCTTTAGCATATTGCTTCTTCCATTTGTTCATCTGTTCCAACTAATTCCATGGCAAGGTCTGTATCTTGGCATCAGAAGTAGTGGGTTGGGACATTGTTTGAATGGCTACACTGACTAACTTAGAAGGAGATACCTGCGGTAATGCTTCTGTCTGAATGGCTGCATCAACCTGCAAAGGACGAGATATCTGAGGTTCGATTTCTTTTTCTTGCTTTATAGAGAGCCCTACTGGTTCTTGTGGAGTAGTAGGGCATTCCTCTTTTATTCCAGCTGATGTAGATGCCTCAGGTAATTGAATTTTAACTAGTTTGTAGCCTGCACCCTGGTAAATGTTGCCACACTCCTGGCACATGTATTCCTTGCATGGCTCCTTATTTTGCATTGCGGCTGCATGTGCTAACGTATAGAGATTCAGTTCTCTATCAAAAGCCTCTCGAGCCATGGTTAGTTCATTCTTGTACGCTTCCAATTCAGACTTCAGGAATTCATTCTCCTCCAATAGAGATGTCATAGTATGTAAACCCTGTGCACTGGTTGACTATGTTGGGGTAGTCTGTTGATGCACAGTCGTAGCTGGTTCTTGTGGGACAGCTACTGTTGATCTCCCACTATCGTCATGCTTGGTGTATTTTTGTACCATAGTGGCTGGTTCTTGTGTTTCAGCCACTGGGTAAGTGACTGGTTCTTGTGTGACAGTCACTTCTTGAGCCATAAACAATGTCGTATTATCCTGGGGCACTAGTTCTTGTGTGGCAGTGCCTCTGGATGAGACGGGTTGGGGGGTTCGAGGTGGGGATAAAGGTTTTAGCAGAATAGTGGCAGGGTCAGGGGAAATGGAGGTGAGTTCTGTCTCAACAGTCATTTTCATTTTTCTTTTTGGTAGGAAGGCAGCAAAATCACTGCCTTTCCTTTTCTTTGAAGGGGAGGGTTCTTCTCTGGGGGAAGGGCTTTCAGAAGAAGTAAGAACTTGAAATCTAGCCCTTGTCCATCGTCTAGCGACTGAGACTGTTGGGGTTCTCTTCTTCTTATAAGTGGGTGGGGACGGGGGTGCTAGAGAGTCATCACTAGGGACAGAAATAGTGGGGACAGTTGACTCTGCTAAGTGGGGCGATCTCGGGGTTGGGTCAACTGGGGAATATGGAATATCATCCTGCTGTCCTTCATAAAGAATTTCCGGAGTATCATCCTAACTTTCAGGTTGTTGGGACGTTTGAGCCTGGTGAGGAATTTCAGATAGTTGGGGATCAGGGAGTGGGACATGCAGAGGGGGATTTTGCTGAGCAAAACCCCTCTGTATCAACAGCTGTCATAAACGGTGGTGGGTGAGGGAATTTAGAGCGTCTACAATAATAAGACATGTTTCTAATACAACCAAGCAGATAATAGGGGATATTAATCAGTCGTGCGTTTCTCAAATGATTCATCAAGACAAAATCGTGATTGTACACTACCTGGTAACGCCCTTCACACGTTAAGTAGTGTTTGATGAACTCTGCCACCGATGGCCATGGTTGAGGAAGTGAGTGCAGACTAACCCCGCGGCCTCTGGGTTCCACTCGCTCATCTGGACGAAGAAATTCTTGCTTCGCATTGAGAATAACCTTCTTTCTGCTGAACCAGTGAGTACCAATAGCTGGCAACCTTGATACCTGAACAATGTCCTCCTCTGTTACTGAAATGCGAACCCCTTGGACCACTGAAAAATTGCCTTGAAGGTTTTGTGCAAACTCTAAGACTTGTTCCTGGTCAAATTCACCCAATCTTTCAAAATATACTATCCATCCCGCTTGTTGGAAAATCTGATAGACTTCGGGAAACAATTGAAGAAGATTTATGAAGCCGGGCTCATGTCTAACGGCCGACCCTCCCATGGCTGTAGCTTTGAGTTATCAGATGCACAGAACACAGTAAACACAGACCCTGATCGCGCTAGTTGTTGCAACAGAGGCTGCAAGGTCTAAATGACGGCGGAAATAGATATGACAAGGGACGGAAGCTTGGTTAATGCGAAGTGATTGTTCAATTTTTGGGATTCCCCCCCTACGTACGGTGTAATAATGATTGGGTGTGTGAAGATCTGTAATCATTATGAATGAAATCCTCTCTTTAATATAATTTAACTGAATTACATTAAAACCTCATACCTTAGATTTTTACCTTTGGTTTAATAATTTGAAGTGTCGATTGCTTCAAAATAGCTTAATGTACATGGAAGAATCTGTAGATTTCTCTGAAAATTTAGAACATGAGTGTAATTAGATCTGGTCAGTGCTGAATAATTTTTCACCAAAAGGATCTGAAGTATAATCGTGGAGAACCAAAAAGCTTATATAATCAGCGAAGAGAAATAATGTTTTAATGATAACAGGTTGCTGAAACTGGTGTTTCAGCAACGGAAAAATGAATGATACGTTGCTGAAACAGGTGTTTCAGCAACGGGAAAAATCAGAGAAATGGGATAAATGGCTTAGGTCTGTAAACAATGGGAAAAATATTTGATAGGGGATAATTTCAGCAGTAAGGGATGGGAAACACTGACTGAAGGAAAATATTTCAGGGATGTTAGGAGTGGGAATAATGGAAAAATGGAAATAATGTAGGAATGGGTATGAAGGGATATTGCTAGGAAAATGGGGTAAAATTATGGGAACAAGCTTCTGTGATTGAAGCTTCAGATCTTCTCATGATGAATTTGTCCTCCTTAATGAGCTTTTTCCAGAATCTGCAAGATTCAATTGTAATATGCCAATTCTTGACAGGGATTATTAGTGCTAAATCTAATCTAATATTAAAAATAGAGTGCAGAAAATTAAATGCTGTGAGGAGCAGAAGACTCCCCTAGAAAAAGATAATGAATATCAGTCATGCAAGCAGTCTTGAAATCTTCTTTAGAAACAGGGCGTTGATATATACGGAGCCTATGGCCATTGACTAGTAGAGGTGTTTTAGCATCATCAATTGTTAAAATTCTTACTGTTCCATTTGGAAAAACAACATCTACTTCATATGGTCCAAGCCAGCGTGTACGTAGCTTACCCCGAAAATTTTCAAACCGAGAGTCATACAACAAGGCTCAATTACCTTTTTGGAACTGCTTGTGTTTGATAATTTTGTCATGCCACTTCATCCTTTATTGCTGTATCATGTTTGTTTGATGGATGGCATCTAATCTCTTTTCATCCAACTCCAGAAGTTGTTGCAACCTAGCTGTCTGCACATCAATCAAATCAATATTAACAGCTAAAGCAGTTCTTAAAGTTTTAATCTCAAATTCCACAGGAAAAACAACATTTTTACCATAAACCAATTCATAGGGAGAAAAACCTGTAGTGTTTCTCCAAGTAGTTCTGTAAGCCCATAATGCCTCAGGGAGCCTTTGGGACCAATCCTTCCGGTTGTCCTTCACTGTTTTAGTTACAATGGCTTCTAAAACTTTGTTTGTGCTTTCCACCTGCCCATTGGCCTGGGGGTGGTATGGTGTAGTCATTCTATGTTGAATATGATATTTGTGAAGGGTAGATTTAAAACCATGAGAATTGAATGGAGGTCCTCCATCAGTAACTAGCTCTCTAGGAATTCCAAATCTAGTGAAGATTTCTTCAAACAAGAAAGCTAGGACAGCCTCTTCATTGGCTCTAATAAGTGCTTTGGCCTCCACCCATTTAGTCATATAGTCTGTACAGACTAATATATAAGTTCTTTGGTTGGATGGAGGGTTAATGGGTCCTATGAAATCCAAGGCCCATCTTTCAAATGGTTCAGAAACTGCCTGGGGGTTTAATGGCATTTGGTCTCTATGATTGGGTTGACCCATTCTTTGGCAGTTGTCACAAGCCCTTACATATTTCTTTGCATTCTTATATAATGAGGGCCAATAGTAACCCATCCTCAGAATTTTGTGTGCTGTTCTCTTATCAGCGAAATGCCCTCCACAAGGGTCATCATGAGAAGCTTTCAATATGTCATACACTTCATCTTCTCTAATGCATCTTCGGATCTCCTGATCAAGCCCAGTATAGAAAAGACACCTGCTTATCCAGCTGTACCTGGCACTTTGTTGAACAATTCTTCTCTTTTCTCTGTATGACAGGTGTGATGGTAATTTTCCTGCAACCAAATAATTAGCAATATCTGCATACCATGGAGAGTGAGCAGAAACTGCAAACAAATACTCATCAGGAAAAGAATCATCTACTGGAATATCATTGTTAGTTTTTAACCGTGAAAGGAAATCAACCACCACATTTTCTTTACCAGGCCGATCTACAATTGTGATATCAAATTCTTGCAATAATAATAGCCATCTGGTAACTCTAGCATTTGTGACAGATTTGTTCATTAAATATTTAATAACTGAATGATCAGTGTGCACAAAAGTAGAATAACCAGTGATATAGTGTCGAAATTTATTAATGGCATAGACTACTGCAAGAAATTCTTTCTCGGTAACTGTATAATTAAGCTCAGCTGGGGTCATATTCTTACTGATAAAGTATATAGCATAAGGAAGATGATTTTCCTCTTGTCCCAAAACAGCTCCAATTGCAATGTCTGAAGCATCAGAAGATATGTGAAAAGGAAGATTCCAATCAGGCCCCCTCAAAATAGGAGCAGTAGACAACTGATGCTTGAGTTCTTCAAAAGATTTCTGACAAGAATTAGTCCACTTAAATTCAGCGTTTTTCATAAGCAACACAAATAATGGAGAAGCTATTTTAGAGAAATCTTTAATAAATTTTCTGTAGTATCCAGCATGTCCTAGAAAGCTTCTCACATTAGTTTGAGTTTTAGGAACAGAAAGATTCTGAATGACCAATATTTTAGATGGATCTACTTGAATACCTTGAGATGAAATAAAATGTCCAAGCACTATTCCTTCGCTCATCATCATATGGCATTTTTCAGTACTTAGGGAGAGGTGAGCTTGTATACATCTTTTAAGTACTTTCTCAAGGTTTTGTAATGCATATTCAAAAGACACACCATAAGGAGTAAAATCATCCATAAATATTTCCATAGAATCATTCAGCATATCAGAAAAAATTCCTATAATAGCTCTTTGAAAAGTTGCTGGTGCATTACATAGCCCAAATGGAATAACTCTATAGGCAAAAGTTCCCCAGGGGCTGGTGAAAGTGGTCTTGTCTTGGTCTTGGGGTGCAATTCTTATTTGATTATACCCACTAAATCCATCCAAAAAAGAAAAGAATTTCTTCCCTGCCAGACTGTCCAACACCTGATCAATGAAGGGTAAAGGAAAGTGATCCTTTTGAGTAGCTTTGTTTAAAGCTCTGTAGTCAACACATACTCTCCATTTCCTGTTTTTCTTAGGGACAATTAGTAATGGGGAAACCCATTCACTGTCAGATATAGGATATATAAATCCTGCATTAAGCAATTTTTGAAGTTCTTCTTTAACAATTTCTCGTAAATTAGGGTTCATTTGTCTTTGGGGTTGACAAACAGGTCGACATCCTTCTTTAATGTAAATTTGATGAGTACATAATTCAGAAGAAATACCTTTCATATCCGTGTAATCCCATGCAAATGCCTCCTTATATTCATGCAATAACTTCATTAATTGCTGTGTTTGAACATCTGTTAAGTCAGGATTTATGTTTAATGTCTTGCTGGGTTCAATTTCAACTGTTATGCTTTTAGATTAGATTGTGGTTAAAGTCTGAGATGAATCTTCAGATTCAATCTTTTCTTGTGCATCAGTTTCAAAAATTGCAGTTAATTGATTGTGTGTTTCAGCAATGACAGAAGAAGGTTCACAAATAAAATTATTAATTATCTCATCCTCTGTATTGTCTTTAAGAGTTAAAGCTTGCCCAATAGTTAGAATAGGTTGAACAGCATTATCATCATAATCCATCCATATAGAATCATCATTATTAACTACTGGTGTAACATGAGGGTAAAGAGTAAGCTGTTTTGTTTCATAACCATTAGAATTTGTCATTGAACTAGATCCGCAACTAATAAAAGCATCAGCTGTGGCCAGCCATGGCCTTCCTAGAATTAAGGGATGTCCCCCCAGCTTTGTTTTAGTCTCCAATACCACAAAATCAGCTGGGTATTTCCAGGATTCAACTGAAATAAGTAGATCCTCAACAACTCCTTCAGGTTTAATTGTGGAATGGTCAGCCAACTCTAAAATGGTGGGTGTATCTCTGATTGTGTTATTCAGCTGTAACAATTGTGAAGTTTCAAGAGTCATTATATTAATTGCAGCACCTAAATCTACGAGAACTCGGGGAATCATTGTTTTACCAATCTGAACTGTGACTGTAGGATGGCCGGGATCACCATATTTCATAGGAGGGGCTTTTCCGGACATTAATGCAGACAAGTCTCCCATCACATGTACTGTAAGGGGGTCCTTGGTTTTCCTACCAGGTTTCTTAACACAAATATCCCTTAATGTTCTGGCATAAATTGGTACATCTTTTAATGCTTGTAAAAGTGGAATTTTAATATACAAATTTTGCAATTGCCCTAGAAAATTAAAAGCAGGTGTTTCAGCTGTTCTGGTTAAAACCAAACGCTCGGGGAATGGTGGTTCTGTTATTTCAACATTCTTGTTAGGAGGTGGTTGTGCTTCTTTATGTTTCTCAGTTTTGTTTTTATTCGAATCAGAAGAAGTTATGTCATCAATAATAGGCTCTACTATTTTTCCAGATCTCAAATGAATATCATTACATTGCATAGTAGGAAATATAGGCTGATTCTGAATATCAATGACTTGCACAACTTTATTATTGGGGTTAGGATTTGGTTGCACAGGTAGCTGGGGTCTCATTTGGTTATTTGGCGGGGCATTTGATGGCAGAGGGAGTGGTTGTTGGAATTGAGGCAATTGATTTGGATACGGGAGTGGTTGACTTCTCCAATTTGAATTCCAAGGGTTGAAAGAAGATGGCTGTTGTGGAGGCCAAGGAGTCCACATTGAAGGATCGACAAAGGGAGGGTTTTGCATTTGCTGCATGGGTGGGAAATTCATTTGATTGAAGCGTAGGTATTGCATTTGGTTGAAGGGAGGGTAATTTGTTTGGCCAAAAGCAGAATAATTGTTCCAACGATTAAATGGCATACTAGAGTTCATACCTTGTCCTTTTGGTTGCCATTGTCTTCTTTGAGTTAGCAGGTAAACTGCTTCAGCTTCTTCTTCCATTGGCTGCAATGCTGCTTTTATTCCTGGTAGAGATGGACATTGTGTTGTCTCATGATCTTTCTCACAAATGGTACAAATTGGTATTTTATCCATTGGGCATTCCCTTAGTGGATGTTTGTCTTTACACTTCGGGCAAAAGACAGCCAGAGTTGCTTTTGCTTCGGCCCGCTTCTTCTTAACCTGCAAAGTGTCAATTTGTGAAGCAAAAGAACTTAACATATCAGTTTTAAATTCTTCAAGTAAATTACCTATTTCCGCTCTTGTTGCTCCTCCATTGGCTGATTTCTGCACTCTTGAATAGGTGGAATCTCTTGTTCTGTTTCTTGCAGCTCCCCTAGAGCACCTCTTAGCAAGTTCACAAATCTCATCATATGATTCCTTAGATATATCTCCCTTGGCAAGCATGTTTAACATATTTAAACAATCATCCCTTAAACCTCTAAGTAATATTGTTTTGCGAATTTCCTTACTTATATCTGGATGATCAGATCTCTGTATGTTGTACTGCAACCTTTCTATATAGTCCTCCAGACTCTCATACGACTTTTGTGCCATATTGAATAGTTCATCCTTCTTTTCTCTCGTCCGGCAATAGTCTTGATATTTAAGCAGAAATTTTTGTTTCATCTGCTCCCATGTTGTGATTACCTGACTTCCAAGGCTCATGAACCATCTTAAAGCATTCCCTTTTAAGGTGGCTGGAAACAGTTTCAACTTTTGAGCATTAGTAACATAATCATAACTTCTGCATAATATATCAAATTCAAAAATAAATTCATCCGGATCTTCAGAGGATAAACCATGAAAGTTAGGTAAAGCAGACAATGGAATATTTTTCATAGGAGTTGTTCTTGCAGGGAGATCACTGATAGGAAATCCCAAGGTAGAGAGGGAATTTTCATCCCTTCTTTCTCCTTCAGGATCTACACATCCTCCTCCAAAGAAACCATCGTTGTTTCCTTCCATTGTTGGCTCTCCTACTGCACTTGCTCGATCGTCAAGATCTTCTATTGGCTCTTCGATGTTTTCTACCAGTCGTCCAACGCTTTCTATTATTTCCTCAATGTACTCTGCTGATCTACTAACACTTTCCTCTGACTCTCCAGCACTGACTGCTGGTTCTTCTATATTTTCAGGACCCACGACTTCCTCTGTTTTGTAATCTGATTGAGGGGAGTGCTGAAGTTTTGATCTTCGAGAACTTAATCTCTGTGATGATTCAGCCTTTGATACAATCTCGTCAATAAAAGTTTTTCTTCCTCCCCAGCCTTTGCCACCTGTGGGGTTAGTTTTCTTCTGGTTTCCGCGTCCTCTCATACAATATGCACATTTAAAAAGAAAAGATTAATGCTTTTGAAATCTATAATTACCTTCCCCGGCAACGGCGCCAAAATGTTGGTCGCTTTAATTGCTTTCACAATTCAAGCTCCACATAAATTGTCAACTCGAGGAAGTCTTTTTATTTCAAAGATAATCACGCACTGGATATGCTCAATTTCAAAAGCATAAACAATGTTGTAGTAAAAGAAGAACACACAATTATTAATCTCACCAATCTACTGATTCACACTCTACTTAATCAAAGCTGAAGTCAATTAAGTTATAGCAGAAATAATTTCTCTGTTGCAGTTACAATCCAAACAAAGGAAGATCAATCTGCAAGGAAAGAAATCAATCAACCACAGCAGGAACAGGACCCTATTCCTTAGTGAGGAACTTCAGCACCTGATGCCTGACACTTAATCACACTGTAGGAAAGGTAACTTCAAGAGATCAAGACCCTATTCCCATGAAGAGGAACCTTCAGCACTTGTTCTCTTGTTTCTAATCACACTGCAGGCAAAGGAAAACAATTAATGGGAGTAGGACCCTATTCCTTTATGCAGAAATCTTCAGCACCTGCTTCCCAACATCATTCATTCATACAATCAATAGAAATGGATTTCTCAACTTCCAAGAGTGAATGCATTCAATACATGCAGTGCTAAAGAAACAGAGTACTACTAAACTATGATACTAGTGTCCAACAACAGAATTAAAGTGAAGTGCAAACACACAAAGAATTAAACAATTTACAGGAACCAAAGGGTGAATCTTGTGAGGAAGGCGGGCCCTTTCCCTCTCACAAGATTCCCCGGGGGAAAGAATTAAATTGGAGCGCTCAAAGGAAGAGTTTATTCATCTGTCAAAGTAACTGATACATTACAGATGGAGACTAGCTCCAGTTCTCACACAATGTTCTCCTGTAGCTTTACAACAACCGACCCCCTCTAATGATGATGTCTCCCCTTTTTAAAGAGGAGACATCTTTTACAATTTACATGAGAGCGAATCTACGTTATCTCAAATCTGTTCTCTTTCCCAAAACAGGACTATTCTGTTCTTCCAAAAAAAGATACTGTTACAACAGAGACAACAAGAATGTTATCTTCAGGATAATCCAGGTAACCGTGTCTTCATGCTGCTGCTACTATTCCACAAAAAGTTCTTCCAGAATCGCAAATTACGCATGACGGAATTTGCGTGCTTGACGGCTGTTTCAACAACTGAGTCAGCTGTTTCAGCAATGGTCGCTTGTTCCTAACAACGCATATAACTTATCTGCGATCTTTGGACTTGTGTTAGCAACGATACACTTCAATTAATGATAAAATATAAGAGTATTATGGAATTAAATGTAAAACAGATTAAACATATAATAAAGAAGAGGTTTTTATATACATTGGGATAAAGTAGATGAAAATGATAATGGAATTCTTTTTAATCATGGTTATAAGAGTAGAATGGTGTCAAAGTATATAGCAAAAATGATACATAGTGGAGTCCTAACACCTACAGCGACAACCCAAGAACTGTAACAATGCAAGTCTAAGGACTTAGATACATTACGTCGAATAGATAAAAGTTCCTACGCCTAAAAACTAGCCTAGCCATGTTCTAAGCCAGTGATGACAGAGACAAGCAACTAAATCAAGATAAATAAGGAGCGACCCTACCCGGGTCTTGCCAACATGTGACAAAGCAGAAGCCAGGTCCCTTCGAATGAATCCACCTACAAAAAAGCCACCGAAAACAGAGTATAAGTGTCGTGTGGGAGGAAAATAAGAATCGAGGAAACAAAATGCTGGAAGTGGAGGGTTCAGGACTTACTAATAAAGATACAGAGCACCAAGGCTGCGATCATCCGAGGGTCCCTCTGCTCACAAAGGAGCAAGCAAGTCAAACAACAGTGTGACAAGTGGAGAACGGTGATAGCATAGAACAATAGCTTACCTTCATAGTTGTGGAAAGTGTTGAAGCTGTAGACCCCTGAGACCACAACCTACCAACGCAACAGAGTAACATGACCAGTGAAAATTCGAGAATGAATGATTTCAAGAAACCAAGATAAAGAACAGTCGCCACAGTTCAGCAAAGCAACCAACTAAGACTACACATACAGAGAAATTAACAATCCTTCCAGACAAGCGTGTTTCCATAAAATAACAGAGCGTATCAAGCGCTGAGGCAGAAGAACAAGAGAAAACTAGCACATAATAGTGTAACCTTACCAACTAGTGAAGCCGAGCAGATATCTAGGTCGAAACCGAGCCAAAACAACAGTAGCAGCATAATCACACAGTGAAATTGCACCAAAAGAGCCACACAGTAAAACCCTCAACCTCCAACAGAATGATGCACAAATGACTGGGAGAATAGGGTTTGCAGATCATTAACCAAGGCGGGAGTGTGATTACCAAGGAGTGAACACATGTCCAACATCCAACGGTGCTGGTACGAGTAATAAATACCAGGAGGAAAAATATATGCGTCAATCATTGTAATCAACCTCTGACTAACCTAATCACACAGTTAATCAACCCCGAAATCATTCATATTAATTTATACCCATTTTGTTAAAGTTTGTCGAGTGTAAAGAGGGTTGGACCCATTAGGGCACATTAACCCTGACTTACAAATCATTACTATTAGGGCCCATCAAACCCTAATTCAGTTGTTACATGCCCTAATGAAGTCAACCATCAGAATGCCTCCTTCCCAAGAGATTCCATGACTGAAATCATCCAAAACCTGCCTCTAAGAAGATCAGCGCAGGCAGGCCTTTATCAGGGTGCATTGCAGTGCAGCCCAGTGCACTGCCACATTACATTGCAGCGCACTTGAGCCCTCTTTGGTCTATGCTGGGCGAATTTGAGTGAAATATGCATTGGGGTTTGGAATATTCTTATCCATAGGATGCTTCTAGAAGTTTCTCAAGGCTATCCAGTCCTTTGGGCTCGAAATTGGATGAGGAAGGAAGTTAAGGAACATCAATCCCTTTATCCCTTCCTCCATGGAACTAAATCCTAATTTTGGGAGGGAATTCATTGTCACCATTTATGGAAAAACTTCCTTCATTCACCTATAAAAAGACCACTCATCTAAGTGATCAGGGGCTGGAAATCATTGAATTATAGGGAGATGTTGTTAATATGAGACTTGAGTTGGTTTCAAGTATTGTAATTATATCAAAATGTCTTGCTTGTTATGAGGAGGGGATGGGATTGAACTGGAGGAGTGGCACTGAATCAAGCAAATTGGGTTGTAACTCTTCCTTTTACTAATAAAGTGTTCAAATATTTTTCCATATGTTTGTATTGTTTATTGATGCTTTCATATGTGTATTATCCACTTGATTCCATTTTATGTTTAATCAATAGATCTTTATCATATGCTTTGATCGGTTTTTGTCTTCTATTTGTGTGTAGGTATTTTTCAAGCAGATTAAGTATAGAAAGGAGTGACATAATTGGTCAAGGGAGATAAGGAGTAAGCGAAGGTTTCAGGTAGGCTTCTTTACTATCTTATTTAATCTATTGGTTATAGAAAAAGTAGAGAATGCTTTGCACTATTGTTCTAGACTTAGGTACTAGTCTAGGGGTTTAGGTGTTTATCCATGGACACTAAAACTTCCCAAAACAAATTGGCGACTCCACTGGGGACCAATTATCCATCTTAGTAGCTTATCAGCCTCTTAATATACTTTTACATACTTTACTTGTGGTCGTTGATTGAATTTCAGTATTATTTGATTGAAAATTGAGTTGAAACTATGTCAAATTCATTTCAAAAATGGCTTATTGTCACCAGCGTAGACCAGTGAAGGACACAGTGTGCTGCAATGCACTTCTTGCATAGAGCCAGTGCACTGAAGCGCACTGTCTCTCACTGCATCCTGCATTGATCCCTTGACGGTCAATTTCCCATCTAGGAGTTGAAGTTTTTTGCTAATTTTCTCCTATTTGAATGATTTGTTGAATGTCAATGATGTCTTGTCTCTGAAAATAGTTTTTCATCTCCTTAGCCGGCCCTACTTAGACTAGGATTGATAAATGTTTCTTATGTATTTACTTTGTCATTTTCAATCTATAATCGAAAGTTTGTGTTTTGGTCGATTGATCTTTGTCGAAAGAAAGTGTCGTAAAATCATATTTTCCTTCGAAAATTGAATTGTCGTAAAGTCTTCATTCATGAAAGATCGATTGATTGATGTGTGCATACGATTAGTCTTTTCGTTGAAAGTGTCGTGATTCCTCATTTCTTTGAAAATGAAAGTGTCGTAAATTCTTCCTTTCCTTGAAAAGAAATCGTCGCAAAATCGTCATTTTCATGAAAAGAGTTTATTGATTGATTGTGCATTAGTTTTCCTTTTTGTTCATTCACATTAAGGGAAATCGAAAAGAAATACATGCATGTTGCATTGAAAAAGTTTGTGTGTGCTGATAGGAATAGTGTAGGGGAAGGTTGGAAAAAATGGCGAGCTCCGCTAGGGTTTCCGGGCGCTCCACAGCTTCGCTGGACGACGCAGCCAGGCAAAGTCTCATTACTTTTACGCTTGATTTTCCAAGCTCCGGTCATGTTGCAGGCCTGCTCAACATTCAGGAGCCACGCAGCTCAGTTGTTAAGAAGTTTTCTTCAGGCGGATGGGCAGACTTCAGAATGAGCGTTTTTCTCCAGATCTACTACACACGCGAAGGGGTCGCCCAAAAACCCCGCAGGGCCATTTTCTACGGCTCAAATGGAAATGATTTCTGGACAGCGATGAAGCAAGGGCTCCCACTGCTTGAGGTCTCGTTTTCTAAGGCTGTGTTTACCCTCTGTTTGGTTCCTCTTCCTCATAACCGTTTATGGGCGGGAAGTTGGATTACTTTAAATGTACTTTTTTCTTTGGAACAGTCTACGTCCTTGCGTTGCTTAAGGTTTTGCAGATTGGAAACAAAAACGCTTCCAGGAATCCTTGTTTTTAAAACGAATCCAAAATGCCAAAGTAGGGAGGATGTGTGGCAAGTGTTTGAAGGAATGCCTTGCCGAGATTTGGTCTCTTGGAAGGGACAGATCACAAACAATGCACAGAATGGATTTTCTGGAAAGGCTCTGAGAAACCGTAGTGAGATGCAGCGTCCAACCATCGTCCAGCCTCTGCTCAGCCCAGCAGAAAATGGTGCAGTAAGCTTCAGATAGGCCCCGTCCCCTTTCAAGCCATTCCCAGTGATTAAGACTGCGTGCTGCCCTACACAGGTACCTAATAAACAGGCACAGGTTGAGCCCCTAGCAAGCTGTGCATGCACCAGAGTCCTCTCGTCTCAGATTTGCAGAGGAAAACAGAATCCGGAGCACTCTGCAGCTTTCCAGATCCTAATTGTGCTCCTCTCGGGCAAAACTCTTCTTCAGTGGGTGAGCTCTTCGGATCTAGTGCAGGACCTCAAGCAAATACTGGAATTTAGGATGGGGATTCCCTTTGCTTCTCAAAGGATCCTCTTCAAAGGTAAACAGCTAGAGGATCTCCTGCCCCTTTCATTTTACGACATTCAAAGAAATTCCTCCATCATTCTTTCCCTTTGTTTGAGAGGGGGAGCTATTGGACAGTCATCTTCAGCGGCAGCGTTTTCTTACAAAGATGTTGTCCATGCTCAGAAACCCAAGAGCTCCGCTCCACCAGCCCAGGCTCCAAAACCCTTTTTGGTGGACAAGCTGGAGGAAACCCCCTCCATTGAAATAATGCATCCTACAATGGATAGGCATTTCCAAATGTTTGCAGAATATGTCATTATTTGCAGGTTCAATGGGCTATGGCCACGCACAACAAATCTCTACAAATGGATTCACTCGAACTGGACCAACAATTGCAAGGTTCTTCTCTGCTCAAAAGGTTTCTTCATTGTAGTTTTTGTTGACAGTGAGGATTATCAAAAAGCATTAACTGAAGGGCCCTGGTTTTGGGACTCAGCGGGTCTATTCTTAACCCCTTGGTTCCCAGATTTCGATCCCTCCACAGCTATCATCACCAAACTCCCCATCTGGGTCAGACTTCCTAATCTCCCGGCTCATTTATGGCACTTTGTTGTGTTTGAAGGAATCGGTAATTCTCTAGGTCGCTTTCTAACCACAGACACCTCTAGAGGGGAAAAGGGCATATACACCTTCGCCAGAATCTGCGCAGAAATAGACATGAGTAAAGGACTTCCAGATCAGATCATTCTCAAATTTGGAGACCTCCACTGGACTTAGACCCTGGATTACGAGAACACAGTGTTCCGCTGCAAAAATTGCCATCTCACAGGGCACCTTCAAAGATCGTGTCCAGCGATCCCTGCCCAAAAGAAGAATGTCGCTCCTAAGCCGAAATCCAAAAACTGGAAACCTTTTGACCCGCCCCCCATGGATGATTTTGATTCCAGCTCAGATGAAGAGGAAGTGGACGAGGACGGTATGGACGCTTCGCTTGCACAGGACCCAACCTCAACAGGTCCTGAGGAGTCCACTATCCCACCTCTCTCGCAGAAAAGATCTCTTGAGACCTCTCCATCGGATTCAGACAAGGAGATCTCTCTTTCCACCCAGCTTAGTTTGCAAGTCTTACCAACGCAGCAGGATCATCTTGGATGGGTCAAAGTTGGTAAAAAGAAAGGAAAAAAGGGCCGAATTGAGGATTCCACCCAAGTAGGGCTCTTGTCTCTTTGTTCGTCTGGTTTCTTCTTGTTAAGCACTGCTCTCTTCTTGTCTACTCCTCGAGGCCGAGGTGGATAGTCTATCCTTTCCGGCTGCCCGTTTTCTTTGGGGTTCTGTAGGAGGTCCTTTGGTCAAGTGGTTGTGTTCTTAGCAGAGCTTCGAGCTTTTGTCTGTTGGGGCAGTCCTTTTGTAAAATATGTTCTGTTTTCTTAATACAAAAAGATGATTTACACAAAAATAAGATAGGAATAGTGTAGGGAAATTGCATTAGATGTGCTCTTTGCTCTTTGTCAAAAATCTGATTGCTCTATCCCTACTAGCTAAGGATTTTCATTGTTAAATTGAATGGAAAGAATGCTTATCATATTAGTTGCATTTTAGGAATTGCAAACATACATCATATGGCGAACCATGAAAGGAAAATTCTAAAGAAGATCAACTTAAAATTTATTTGAATTTACCTAATGGAGCATTGTCACCTAACAAAAAACATTTAGAGGTCTAGGCTAGAGACGTGTTCCGACGTCATAAAATAAAGCAGCTGTCACTAACTTGTCTGCAATACATCTCGAGTGTGATACCTTCCACGTACGTGAGTATATCGTAGCTTGTCCACATACCTTTGCGTATATAGGGCGGTGTTACAGTATGTAAAGTATATGAGAATGCTCTCACTGTGAGGTTTTGCATTAGTCATCGCTTATACGGATTGGGCTTCCACATACTTTCGGGTATATATGGGAGGACAACATTAGGTTTCTATCCATCCTTAGGTAACTGAGTTGGCCACCTTGTACAGTGTGATACATCGAACACAACATTCGGGGAGATTGCCTGCCCATACTTCTCGATTAGTCGGGAGGTATTCTGCAGTTCACAGTTACTTGGTAAACCTTTTGCTTAGATTATCCCTCTTTTGTTTTGTTATGTTAATTTGATTAAAATAAATTTAATTGACCGCGGATAACATCCTCCACACTCGCTTCTTAGTTGATCTTAGGTTGAAACATATGGCGACAAATCCGGAGTCCACCAATTAAGGAATTCCTTTTGTTGGGAATCCTAGTCCTTTTCCTTCTTTTGGAAATTTTGGTGCTCCATATATGGCTACATTGTCCCTTCCGGGATTTACCATTGGCCTGCTAGTATGGCTGTTTTCAACCTCCTTGGTTCAAAATGTCGTGATTTCTCCGCAATCAAGTACACCTCCAATTGGACAAAATCAACCTCCAGTTGATCCTAAAGTTGACCCTTTGCCTTTTTCCTCGGTTGTTTCTTCCTCCCTTTCTTCCTCTTCGCCTAGTGAAAGTATTGGTACTAGTAACCAGGTGGCTAAGAAGAAGAAGAGAGGGATGAAGAAGAGGAAGCAAATTCAACAGAGGGGCAACCAAGCAACCATTGCTTTGAATGCCACATCTGATGAGAAATCATCTGTCAAGCCTCACAAAGTTTGATATCCATGCAAACTTTGTGCAGGAGACCATCTTCTTCGAAATTTTCCTGATATTCCTCAGATCTTAGAAGAATGGTCTTCTCGTTCACATCATCTTGTGTCATCAACTTCTGAAAATCATGTTGGTGACACACCATCAATTAGTGATAGTAAATTTCATGGAACGAAGGGTAA
Source organism: Pinus taeda (assembly GCA_000404065.3). Classification (NCBI taxonomy): domain Eukaryota; kingdom Viridiplantae; phylum Streptophyta; class Pinopsida; order Pinales; family Pinaceae; genus Pinus; species Pinus taeda. The sequence goes on from APFE031652734.1 coordinate 132,929, forward strand.
AGTTAAGTTTCCCTATAGGTTAAGTAAAGGGAATCACCCCATTCACCTCTGTCCCTATCTGGATGAAACCAAAAAAGTGTTGGATAACCATCCTGCTTCACCGCAGCGACTTTCATCTGGTTACAAGAAACTCCCCCTAAATCCTTCACTAGTTGATGAATTGACTAACCAAAATCAACCATCGGTTAAAGCCACTCTCTCTGAAGGTGAATCCTATGGGTCTATACCGACCCAAATCCACAGGTTGAGGTAACATTTGACCCGATTTCACCTTCAGTAAATCGTACCTTTCCCGAAGAGAGTGAATATGGTGCCACTAAGGTTATTTTTATTTCTTCAGATTCAAATGAGCTTGGGGGCAATCCGCCTGTTCCATCAAGACAGGAGGAAAATGCTCTCGTTCTCGTAACTCAAGGGGTTAATTTTCCCATTTCTATGGTACCCCCTCCAAGTAGTCTAGTCACTTCCTTTGATTGGAATCGACTAGAAGGATTTCATCTTCCTTCTTATGTGCCTTTCCATATCATAGTACAATTTTGTAATATGATTGTATCTGGAAATATTATAGATGAAGGTGCATCAGTGAGTATCATTTCCTCAACTGCTTGGCAAGCGCTCGGCTCACTGCCACCTGTGCCTGTTACCCAAAATCTGTTGGCTTTTAATAGAGGAACCAGTTGACCATTAGGGATCCTTCCTCATTTTCCTATTACTTTGGGAGGAAAAATCATTTATCTGAATGTGATAGTAGTCCGAGGCTCTTTAGATTATAATTTACTTCTTGGGCGTGACTATGTTTATGACATGGGAGCTATTGTTTCCACACTCTTTCGAGTGATGTGTTTCCCGCATGAAGGCAGAATTGTCACCATTTACCAGCTTTCATTTCCTGGTCCAAATATGGTTTCTAACCAACCATCTTCCCTAATTGGTCCTTTTGTACCAATGGTATCATCCCTGCAATGGGTCAATTATGTGGCAACCTGTTCCATACCTACATCAACTGATGATCAATTCAGTGATGTTGTACATCATGTACTCGGGGCATTGGAACCACATCTCTCCTTCATAACCTCTTATGAGTTGTGAAACCAAGATCCATGAGGATAGTTCTTTTACTGTGTCAACCTGATTAAAAAATGAAACAGATCCATGAGGATAGTTCCTTATCTTGTGTCAAACTCGTTAAAAAATGAAACAAAGGGTTTGAGCATAGTTCCTTGTCTTGTGTCAAGCTCGTTAAAAAATGAAATAAAGAATGTGAGGATAGTTATTTTACTGTGTCAACTTCATTAAAAAATGAAACAGCTCCCATGAGGATAGTTCCTTGTCTTGTTTCAACCTCATTAAAAAATGAAACAAGGAGTATGAGGATAGTTCTTTTACTGTGACAACCTCACTAAAAAATGAAACAGCTCCCATGAGCATAGTTCCTTGTCTTGTGTCAAGCTTGTTAAAAAATGAAACAAGGAATCTGAGCATAATTCCTTGTCTTGTGTCAAGCTCATTAAAAAATGAAACACGGTCCCTTCAAGCAAAGTTCCAAGTCGAGTCTTTGATTAGATATCGTAAAATCCCACTCGAGTCTTTCACTTGATCTCATAAAATCACCTTCATTCCATCCACTTGATAGCCACAAGTAGTCTACTTAGGTGAATGTAATGAAGCTTGGGGGCATGCACCTAGTGGTAAGTTAAGTTTCCCTGTAGGTTATGTGAAGGGAATCACCCCATTCACCTTTGTCCCTATCTGGACGAAGCCAGAAAGGTGTTGGATAACTGTCCTGTTTCACCGCAGTGACTTCCATATGGTTATAGGAGACTCTCCCTTTCGTCATGTTGGGGGCAAGTAAACCAACCTCAAGCATAGTTTTTCGATTTAAGCTTGTGAAAAAATGAAACTAAATCCAAGCATAGTTTTTCATTTCAAGGTTGTGTAAACATGAAACTGAACCCAAACATAGTTCCCTATGGTTCAAGCTTGTGTAAAAATGAACCCATTTCCATTTTAACCATTGTGATTTCCATTCTATCAGCGTTTTCTATCAGATGAGCCTTGGTTGTTTCATTCCATCACCACCATCTCTTTGGCCGATCATACGCTTTCACTTGGTTGTTTTACCTTTTTTGAGGAACAGTTGCAATGAGTGGTCCTTTTAGCTATCCTCTTCACATAAATCAACATGTTTTGAGAAGTTCCAAGATCACCAGAGCCAGTTGCTACCCTAGGCACCACTCATTCCTCAAAGCGAAGTCTTCTTTAAGCTCTTTTCAGACTCTCTAAATATGAAAAGATTGTCGAGCGCTTGTCCTTTCCAGCTCGTTAATGGATTGGAAATGATATCTCTCTTGTATTATTTTACGCTTTTTCGGATTTGAGAGATTAATTTACGAAAAAGAACTTGTGGAGTTTCCTTTTTGTCCCTTTTCAAACTCTATAAACATGAAAAATACCAAGTTATCTTTGTTGTTAAACTCGTTAAAAAACATCAAATAGAGACAAACTTGTCCATCTAGACAAAACCAAGTTTCACCTTCGCTAGACTCATTAAAGCATCAAATAATGATGGGTTTACCCGAAGAGTGGAATTATACAACAAGCATATGTTATCCTCCTCAATCTTGATAAAAAATAAAGAGGTATTGGTCAGAAATGACCGGGGAAAATGGGAAAAAGGGGAGAACACTTTATGGTAGCAAATCGCTCTTGAACATGACACTTTCACCTCATCACCATGACTATGTGGGTTGGGTCATTCAACTTGATGGTTATCACACCGTTGGTTTATCATACCATCCATTACTTTGTTTTGGGTCAATGCTACCAATACATTTTAGTGTCGTCGATATGTTCAAGAGAAGTCATTCAGTTCAAACTTCATCCTTTGCAATACCGTAAACCTTCATTTTCATGACAGCCATCCCTGAACCTTCTGTCGTCAGTCGATTTTCATCTCCAAAATCATTTACCTTGTTTCATGTCGTTGATGTGGGATACATCAAGGCCCTCCTGCGACGAGTCGCTTCTTGTCTACATTAGCACATTATCCAAGAAGTTGACTTAGAAACACCCCTTCAGTATTTTGAGGCTTGCATACATCAATGGCAGGTTTCTCGCTTCTGGCGATAGGTTGACATCACTGGCCTTCGACCGAAAGACTTGTATGGTGTTCGACATCAAATCATTTATTCACACCATATGAAATGTACTATAGTACCTTGAGGGTCATTATCATTATCGGTGATTCCTCTCACATCTGTTAACCGCTTACATCATTGGCTAGTAATCAGACAATGTCTTCCCATGTTCAACTTCAGATCATCTATTGACATGGTTAGACTTGTACTTGAGCGAAAGATTGAATGAGATTGAAGACCCCAGATCTAGTTTCATCTATCCGAGCTGCAATATTTTCAGGAGTACTAAATCAAATGTACAATGGCCTTACATTCATGGTCATCCATTCATGGGTCTATATCTATAGACGACTATATTTGTACACGTAATAAAAGTTTATAAGTTGAGCATGGGTATGCCTTCCCTCGGCAAGTTCATGAGAAAAAATAAAATTATCATGATATATGTATTGTAATTGATGCAGGTCACCTTCCACTTTGAAACCTCCTCTCCACATAGTAAAGTATTTCACTCGACATACATATTTACGACTTCATGCTTTAGGGGGAAACTGTTATAGATCCATTTGGGCACATTAAACTCGACTTACAGATCAGTACTATTAGGGCCCATCAAACCCTAATTCAGTTGTTACATGCCCTAATGAAGTCAACCATCAGAATTCCACGTTCCCAAGAGATTCCATGACTAAAATCATCCAAAAACTGCCTCTAAGAAGATCAGCGCGGGCAGGCCTTTATCAGGGTGCACTGCAGTGTAGCCCAGTACACTTCTAGGGTGCATTGCAGCGCACTTGAGCCCTATTTGGACTGAGCTGGGCGAATTTGAGCGAAATATGCATTGGGGTTTGGAATATTCTTATCCATAGGATGCTTCTAGAAGTTTCTCAAGGCTATCCACTCCTTTGGGCTCGAAATTGGATGAGGGAGGAAGTTAAGGAACATCAATCCCTTTATCCCTTCCTCCATGGAACTAAATCCTAAGTTTGGGAGGTCATTCATTGTCACCATTTATGGCAAAAATTCCTTCATTCACCTATGAAAAGACCACTCATCTAAGTGATCAGGGGCTAGAAATCATTGAATTATAGGGAGATGCTCTTAGTATGAGACTTGAGTTGGTTTCAAGTATTGTAATGATGTCAAAATGTCTTGCTTGTTATGAGGAGAGGATGGGATTGAATTGGAGGAGTGGCACTGAATCAAGCAAATTGGGTTGTAACTCTTCCTTTTACTAATAAAGTGTTCAAAGATTTTTCCATATGTTTGTATTGTTCATTGATGCTTTCATATGTGTATTATGCACTTGATTCCATTTTATGTTTAATCAATAGATCATTATCATATGCTTTGATCGGTTTTTGTCTTATGTCTATGTGCAAGTACTTTTCAAGCGGATTAAGTACGGAAAGGAGAGACATAATTGGTCAAGGGAGATAAAAAGTAAGCGACTGCTTCAAGTAGGGTTCTTTAGTGTCTTATTTAATCTATTGGTTATAGAAAAAGTAGAGAATGCTTTGCACTATTGTTCTAGACTTAGCTACTAGTCTAGGGGTTTAGGCGTTTATCTATGGACACTAAAACTTCCCAAAACAAAGGGTAATAGTAGGATCGACGCGTTTAGCCCTCCGATCCAAGCGACGATTTCGCCTCAATTGCACTCTCCACTCAACTTACAGGATCGACAACCCTGAAGCTCTAATACCATGATAAAATATGATGTTCTATTAATTAAGTGGTTCTCCAGGTGAGATACCTTGAGAGTGCCCAAACACTTCACACACACACTACATTCAATCAAGAGAAAAACCTAGTACATATAGGCTTTCACACTAACAGGGTGGTTTCAACCACTCCCTAGATAGTAGGATCTGAGACCTAATCTTAGAGTCGCAATCCTATCCTTAAAAACAACTAACTATATCTTTCTCCATTAATTCTAACAATAAATAGTGAAAATTACATGTTGTAGATGTTGTATAGCATATCAAAAAAGTGATTGAACACCCAACAATAATATAATGAGTGCATATAGGTCCATATTCATAGTCACATAATATATCAATCCATTTATATTTAAATATAGACAAAAAAAATCCTCCAATAAGAAGAGTCTGAGTCCAGTAAAAAAGCTATAAAAAATCCATTAGCTATGAGTGTATGACATATTGATAATTTAATTAAAACAATTCTAACAATTTTAAATGTAAAATTTCTTGTTTATATGAATAAAAATACATAACACAATTTGTTATAAATTTTATGGAATTGGTAGTAAGACAAATTTGCAATATATGCATCTATTAAACCATTTTAACAATGGATCTAGAAAGCACCAAGAGGGATCGAATCTTTTGAGGTGTAAATTTCTTTAAGAGTGCAAAACTTGAAAATAGGTTTGCAACTCAAGGGATTTGGTCTCTCTTGCTCCTGATAGTTGTGTGGTTAAAATAGATCTATTTGTGTATTTATATATAGATATCATTTTTCATGGTTTAAATTGTATTTTTGAATGCATTAATTAGTTAAAATAGATCTATTTATGTATTTATATATAGATGTCATTTTTCATGGTTTAAATTGTATTTTTGAATGCATAAATCGACTAGCCTCTTGAAAACCCAGTTGGTTGCTTGGATTGTGTAGACGACTCAGCTTAAACTTGCAATTCTAGAAATCTTTGTTGAATTTCATACAAAATTGACAAAAAATATATACTTGAAAAGACTTGAAAATTGTAGAATAGGGAGACTATTTGAAAATTTTTAAACATATGATTTTATTTTTTTCAATTGTTTTATATAATATATGCATAGTTTTTTGTTTACCACCATATATATATACATATATATATATCACACACAATTGAATTGAAATATTTCACTGAACACGGGCATTGAAATATTTTATTTATGATCTACATTGATTTTTTTAGTAATATTTTTTAAATGTCACACGTTAATTTTATATTAGGAATTGAATGACTTATACATCTGGATTTTATTATTTTCATTAGGAAATAATTGAATTTTTAAAAAGGTATAAGAATAATACACCTTGCTTATAATTAAAAGTGAAAATCTAAAGTTTTTTTACTTTTAGTTACTTTATCTTTCTTTAAAGTTAATATAAAATTAAGTTATTTTCATGGTTGTCAAAATATTTTGTTTATAGCTCAGAGTGACAATGGAATATTTTTACCACATACACAAAAACACACATCCCATAATATTAGAATAAACTAAAAAACACACATTAAAATAAAATAAAGCAAATAAACTTTTCTCCATGTAGTTTACTTTCTTATTTTCTTGAAAATAATAACATAATAAAAGGTGTTTTTCAACATTATTTTTACTATTCTATAACATTGTAAAGAGGTACATTGGATTAGGTAGTTATTTAGGGAATCAGTGTACTCCACATACTCTAAAGAATAGTTAGTTGTAGGAGGTACTATTCACTATTATTTTTACTACTTTGTAACAATGTGAAGAGATATAATGAATAACATAGTTATGGTTAGAAATTTGAAAAGAGCATACTCTAAAGAATAGTTAGTGGCAGGAGCTATCATTCACTATTATTTTTACTATTCTATAACAATGTGAAGATGTATAATGAATAACATAGTTATTGTTAGAAATATGAAGAGAGCCAGAGATTGTTTACACAACACAAATCACACCATGATATATTTATTGATCACATAATCCAATTATATATATAAGACTTAGATCACACTTCCACAAATTATGACTCAAACATAACTCATAACTTAATAATCAACAATTTCTAGATTGACTCCTCGTAACTCATAATGACAACTATACATGACATGGAAGCATTACTTGCAACACCCTCCATTAATACTTATATGGAAAGCATTGAAAATACATATTACAACAATAAATGAATCTTTGTCAAATTTGTCTGATATGGTCATCACTAGCACTCACATCTACTTTGAAATCTCACAGTTTCCCCTCTTTTCTTCAACACACTTTCAAGCTTCTCACTTGATTCATTTAAGACATAACCACTTCAAATCATCGTTGATGTGCTTTGCAGAATTGATGCTTCTCAACCTCCTGGAGCACAATGGGTCAGTTTCAATACTTAACCATCCTATGGAATTGCCACTATTTGTGAATCCACAGCCCTCCGCAGCCTTCATCAGTGATCTAGGATAGCATTTTGGATACAAATTGTCTTCGAGAGACAATTCTACAACTTAACTTTGTATAAAATACCATGTATGAACACTCCCAGAGCACAAAAGGTCACACCAGCTTGTCCTTATTAAGAACTACCTAGGAATTGCACTTGTATAAAATACCATGTAATGCCGCTCCTGAAATACGACAGTTCACACCAACTTGAACTTGTTAAAAACTACTTATGATTAATGCTCTCAAGGACAAAGGGTGGGGTGTCGTTCTATGCATAATTTTTGACCTACTGCTCCAAGGATTTAGAAATAATTGATTCAGAGGCATTTGAAGCGGAAAACATTTTCTTCATCTTAAACATGATATTGTTGGGTCACTGCCATACACCCTTTCGCTTGGAAAGGAAATTGGGGGACTCGACCCCACAACGTCTCGTTACCTTGCGGCTACGCTTTTCGGCGAAGTGGTGCGTGGTCTTGTGGCCAAGGAGCCGGAGTCTGGACTCTGAGCAGTGTGAAATGATGACAGTGCTGAGGTTGATCCCACGTATGACACCATAGCGTAGAATGCGAGGATGGAATCGACAATCCACAAAATACCACAATCCATGTGTGAGTTTCAACGCACTCATGTTGTTTCTTTTTAACGGAATTAGAAGAATAAGAGAGCGCTAAACCATGATGACCACAGAGATCATCAGTGTAACCAATTCGGCCATGCTTGTGCACAGGATTGTGTCGTGCACTGTGAAAGCTTTTCACAAATCAAGAGCAGAGGAAAACATAGACATATATATACCCCAGGGAAACAAATCAACCTTAGGATCTGTGATCCATGAATTTGTTGATTATGGAACCTCGATTTCAACCCTGCTGTCAATGCGCTGAGAGTGGGAAGCAGAATCACTATGCAAAAAGCTCTTCAATCGACCATATTTTCTTCCAATTGATCTGATTTGAAGCTAGATGGCTCTTGGTTGGCACTGGAAATCCTCCGCTCTGCAAAATTTCTGAGCAGCAGACGTGGAGGGGAACAAATCTACAGATAGGAATATGTCTTTATTTCCATCAGCCACTTCAAAAAAAATCCGATTTCTTTACAATAAGAATCACAGTGTCAAAATAATCCGATTTCTTTACAATAAGAATCACAGTGTCAAAATAATGCACAACAGAGATATACAAATAGAGATCAGCCAGTATTCACAAGTTGTCGCAGCTCCTTAAGCAACGAATACCACAGTATATGAATTTCTAGGCCAAAGGATCACACATTCAGTGATCAACTTTTTCCTCGCACTCAGAAGAACAACACACCTTACATTGATCTATTTTCCTGGCACTCAGATCTAAAGATCTACACATATATGATTACCAAAAAAAAAAACTCACACAATAGACTATTTTATGTCTTTCTTAAAATGCATGATCACAGCTTCTCTCTTGAGAGAGTTACGGCTGAACCCACTCTAATCCCATGTTAGAAATCTGAAGAGAGTCAGAGATTGTTGACACAACACAAATTACACCATGATATATTTATTAATCACATAATCCAATTACATATATATGACTTAGATAGCTGACTTGGACAAATTATGCATGAGACATGACACTACAACTCATAATTTAGGAATCAACAACTTCTAGACTACTCTAACTCATAACTTAGGATTCAACAACTTCTAGATTGACTTCTTATGACTAGTAATGACAACTACACATGACATGGAATCATTACTTCCAATAGTTATTTAGGGAATCGATAGACTCCAAAGAATGGTTGTATGGAAGGAGGTACCACCCAACGTCTAGCTTTATTCCATGTGATCATTATAGTGATAACTCCACCAAATCCAATCCCTAATCCCAACCCTAGTGCATTCAAAGAGATTTTTTCATCCAAAAGACTCAACCATCCCCTTCTGCCCACACTATTCTTTTTTTCTTTTTCTTTGCATGGATGTAACCAATTACATGTGTTGTTGCACGGTTGTAATTGATTATCTTCATTGCATGGCCGAAATAAATCACAACATAGACATTTATTCTTTTGAAATGAAGTCCCACCAAAAGTGTCTAACTGTGATCCTTTTGGGATTCTTCCACAAAGTTTGTTTGAGGAAACATTCAAAACCGCCAACTTAGATAAGGTAGAGAGCTCTCTAGGGATCTCTCCACTCAGATTATTTTTTGACAAGTCTAGTTGCTCCAAAGTTGATATCTCACCAAGAGATGGAGGGATTTTCCACCCCAATTGGTTCCCAGATAAATTCAGTAATCGCAAACCACTCAAATTTCCTATGTTTATAGGAATTTCACCATTAAGGTTATTGTTGGACAAGTCAAGTATTGTATTTGTCTCCAACAAATAACTGAGGGAATATTCATGGGATTTTATGACAACAATGAAGTCTTCATATAGCTTATTGCCTAAGACTCGAGAAGATCCACTGATTTTGAATCCTTGGAGTCTCTCAAGATTGAATGGTATTCCTCCAATGAAATTATTACTGGAAAGATCCAACACTTGCAACTTGGTGAGATGTGTAAACCATTGAGGAATTGCACCATGGAACTTATTATAACCAGCACTTAAAACTCTTAACTGATCAAAATAGGCAAGGTAATAAGGAAGCTCACCTGTCAATCCATTATGCCTTACATCTAACAATTGAAGTTTAGTACACTTGGCCAAGGATGCTGGTAAGGTCCCAGAAAAGTTATTAGAATGAGCAGAAAAAACTTCCATAGAAACTGGAAATCTGATATCCAAACCTCCACTGAGCAAGTTATCTGACACCTTCAATCTTTGCAAAGAAGTACAATTACTTAGAGACGAGGGCAACGTTCCATTCAACTTGTTATTTGACAATACTAAGTGCTCTAGTGCAACACATCTACCAATACCATCCGGAATTGGTCCCTTAAGGCGGTTTCCAGATAAATCTAACCTTCGAAGCGAAACTAAACCACTGATACTTCCAGGAATAGTGCCAGAAACACTAGTATTAAATATGCCCAATTCAGTGAGTGCCTTCAGCTTGCCAATGCTATTTGGAATACGTCCACTTAAATTGTTGGCAAAGAGATATAAAATTTTCAGGGAACGAAGCTTCCCTATTGCTTCTGGAATTGCCCCTGAAATATTATTGCTATCAAGATAAAGTTGTTCAAGCTTCTTCAAATTTGCAATATAATTAGGTATTCTACCAGTAAGCAAGTTTGTACCAAGACTGATGAAGGTTAACTCACTCAATTTAGAAATGGATCGAGGTATCCCACCAGTGAAGCTATTTGTACCCAGATTTAGGTAGGTCAAACGACTCAAATTTCTAATTGCTTCAGGTATGATACCAGTCAAATTGTTGGTATTCAGGTACAGTTGTTCAAGCATACTCAAATTGCCAATACTGTCGGCTATGGTGCCGTGTAGTCCGCCATCAGAAAGGATTATGGCCACCACTCTGTGATTTATGCATACAATTGTGAAAGACCAGCATATGTACTTTGAATTCTCAATCGTCCAATCCCACAGCGTTCCATATGGATCGATGAATGCCTTTTTCAAGGACAAAAGTGCCTCCATGTCCCCTTTATCCAGAGAATACTCCGCCAGGTTTCCATATGGATTCATGGATGCTGCGAATTGAGGAGCTGAGTACTCCAGCGTCCTTTCTTTCACAAAATCATGGGATCCAACAGAATCACTTTCACTTCCACCGGGCCTGCGCCCATGAGGACGATCATTGTATTCCCATCCAATATTGGTGTTACTTACAGTATCCACGGCAGTTGTGGATTCCAACATCACAAGGCACACAATAGTCTGAATAACAATGGGGATGACAGCTTTATCCATTTCTCTCTCGCTACCAGAGTCCAGAAGGCCTTGTTTTTCTGTTGTTTGCTTTGCTGTGTTCATAAATAAATTGAGGCCTCCCCTCCATATGTAGTGAGGGAGGGTAAGCTGAAAGGTGTGAATGCAGATGATGAAACAGGGAAAAATGGAAAAGAGGAATCTGTCAGTCGCAACTTGGTCCAGTCCACGACCTGTTTGGAAGTGGACGTGTTTACTGTTTAACTTATATAGCTATCAGACAAAATTGACCAACAAATATCACCAAGAATGTTTAGAATGACGATTTGACTGTTAGCAATGTGGTCAAGTGCAATGGAAGGTGGACACCAGGTAGTAATTTCAAATCTGAATTACCTCTCAAATTTAACAGAATCTGCAACTTTAATACCCATTTCAATCATTTTATCAGCAACTTTAATACGTCTGTTGCATACCCATTTCAATAATTTTATCATAAAAGGTTGATGACCAGGAAATTTACAAATCACTCATCAAATTTCCTCCTAGTGGACACTTATCCACATTTTGCGGTGTATGCGGTTGATTTTTACCAGAGGGCAGCCAATATCCTTCTAGATGGTGCAGGAATCTTCGCACATGTGCTCGGAAGCGTGCTCCTTCCCGTCATTGCACGGATGATTTCAAGATATTTGTGGGTAAAGCAGAGACCGCGGGTCCGTGACCAATATGTGGATGATTTAAATTTAGTTGTTAGTATCGATAAGCGACTCTAAAAAGTGGTTTGAATGAGAGCTGAAAGAAAGATGGCAGAAAGTCGAACGAATTTATGATACGACAACGAATATAATTTGACTGTTAGCAATTTGGTCAAGTGCAATGGAAGGTGGACACCAGGTAGTAATTTCAAATCTGAATTACCTGTCAAATTTAACGGAACCATAACTTTATACCCATTTCAATAATTTTATCACAAAAGGTTGATGGCCAGTAAATTTAGAAATCACCCTTACCAGCAATTTGCACATCAGATTTCGTCCACATAGGTAAACTTAGAATAAGAGCAGACGCGCGGTGTACGCGGTTGATTCTTACGAGAGGGCGCCCAATATCCTTTTAGATGGTGCAGGAATCTTCGCACATGTGCTCGGAAAATACCATTAAGTGGAGGAAAATACTAACTTTGTATTAAATTTGGTTGGTAGCATCAATCATGCGGGTTACATTGATAGTGACTCTAAAAGTGGATTGATCGAGACCGGAAAGAAAGATGGCAGAAAGTCAAGAGAATTTATGATACAACAACCTCCTAATAATAACAACACAATAACACAGAGTTTATTATACTTGTCGAAGACCAGGCATATTGTAATTGGTTTTTAGTCAAAGTGCTATGACTTTCAATAATTTCTTTTTTACACTAAAGTTTTGTAAAGTTTTTAAAAATTATCCTATTAATTCTATTTAAAAATTAAATAAAAATATATTTGGTATTTTATGAAATTCATTATTTTTAATTTTTTATTAGATAAACACAATGAAAAGACAATTTTTATAGGGTATTAATTGGAATTATAATATAAAATATTTAATTTAAAATTTAAAAATATAACTTATTTTAAAGTGCCACTTATTTATAAATTGTATCATGATGATTAAATGTAGGTGGTACTCACATTAATCTAATTCTAAAAAAATAGAAAAATAAAAACTTGAAATATAAAAAAATCAAACTTTTATTATTATTTGTGAGTTTGGGTGTTTGACAGATCTAATTTGTCCAGGCGTATAATGATTCTCACATACCTGATCTGATTCTCAATGTCTAGTAAGACGTGATGTGATGTGCTATTAAATGCTTATTATAAATATACAATGATGTAAAATTTATTTTTAGTTAAACATTAATATATAGGATATCAAGTTATGAATTGGCCGCCCCTCCAGGCGCTCTGCCCCATACAACCTGCGTCCATGGACGTCAAATTAATTTGGGATGTTAAAAAAACTTTGAGATCAATTAATATACATTTGATTTGGTTTCCAGTTTGATTGCCCTACAGTGGTATCGGAGCGGGAAGTTTATCCGCCTGTAAATTGACTTGAGCCACTGGTTTTGTGGCCATTTTGGGCATTCGCTGCTCCTTTCTCAGATTTTTGGTCTTGAAATTTTGGTGAATTCCTATCGGCTTTATAGTTGGATTTGAGAGGAGATTTGAAGTTGTGTGTGTGCCTTCATGCAGACAGAAACAACAAAAGAAAGGGTTGCTTCCTCAACAGAGATCAGGAGCATTCTCCACATGGTGGCTTGGGTCCTACAAAGGATATGAATGCAACAAATGTACTCATTTCATGTTGATTCATTATTTTGGTTTCCCTTTGTGAGTAATAATGTTATTGTGTTCGGATGATAACTTGGAAGCAGTGGCTTATAACTTGCATCCCTACGAGAGCATCCTATATATTTTTTTGCCACTAAGTGAAATTGTAGATTTAATGGTTGGAATTAGTATATCTCTCTTGTTTTCAGCATAGAGATCAACAACCAATCTTTCTAAATGATAAATTTTGTCTGCCCTACCTTCATGAAAGCATAAATATATCCTGACATTTTGTTTCGTTCAATTGTCCAACCATTACATATGATTTATAATAAATTCAAGAATGTGTGCGATAGTAATTATTTTTTTTGGTCGTGTTAAGAAGATTTTGTTGGAGGATGAATACTCTGTACTTGTAAGAATCAGTTGGAATCAACTGATACGTTGCTAATCCAAAATGGATTCAGCATAGCCTCCAGATCAAAAGTCTACAAATACAGGTGAAAATGGAATAATGTTGAAGTTCTTGTGAATGCGAAGCCAACGGTGCAAACATCATGCAAATCCGAGTTCAAATAAGGAAAATAGATCCAATTTAAGATTTAGGTCAAAAGTTAATGCCTACGTCAGTAGGACAAGTGGCAACCTAGGAAAGAGTCACAGGTTCTTGATGATGTAAGCGCAGAAGATGATATGGCAGTTGGTGATTGGTTTAGACCACATGCATATCGCGTCGAAACATGCAAGCATGTTATCTTGGAAAAGGGACGCAATAAAATTATGAAAAAGGAGCTAAACTCTTTGAGTTCTGATAGAAGGGTGGTAAATGGTTTATCACGTGCCCTCGAGGCAGGAAGTGGATTTAGACCAGGAGCACACAATTCCACTAAGCGCTCGACACGTAGCCTCCCAAAAACCACTTTTCGTGTGCCTTCGGAGAATTAGCAAACGTGCTAGTTGGAGCGTGAAACCGCGTGACAGCCGTTGCATCCCACAAGGAAAATCAATGGTGCAGGTTGTTTGGATCAGTTGATGAGCGGGACGCGATATCCGTTAGATGGTTTTTTATTGAGATCAATGCCAGGGAAAGGTCGGATGATCGGAGTCCACCCCGCGCCCACCAGTCCTTTAGTTAATACGTTATTTTTAATGTAACGCATTATTCTTTGATTAGCATAATTTGTAACTGTACGAGTTATATAAACACCATAACACAAAAAAGTTGATGGAGGAAGGTATTGTGAACCATGCCAGGGGGTCTGGAGGTCACAGTGACCAATCGAGTTAAGTGTATGCTCATTTTCAACTCGAAGATTCAAGCGAAACATAGTGGTGAGATCCATTTTTGTGTTTGAGACTCTGTTTTTGAGCTCACACCTGTAACAATCATTTGAAGACATAATAAAGAGGTCATCACTAGAAGCTAGGACCAGGAGATGTAGCCAGGAAGTTTGGTGAACTCCTTTATCAACTTTGGTTGTGTTGATGTGTTTTTATTGTGTTTTATAATTGTTTAAGTGTTTGTGTTATTTGCAATATTTTCGATCCATTGCGCTAAGTAACATAGACAACTTTACACATATTTTGTAATACCTTTATCAGTTTCAGATCAAGTGGTATAAGAGCTTAAAGTTTTTAAGGTTTGACAAGTTTGTGTAGAGATTTGCATGATGACTAGGTTAAGGCTCAGACGAGGTGAAGGTGAACTTGTTGAGGTGAATCCAGAGATTAGAAGGGTCTTTTTATGAAGAAGGATGGCAGATGAAACTCCTCTTGGGTCAGAATCCCAGTTCTTGGATAGTTTCATGATGATACATACCATGGTGGAAGAAATGTATAATGAATTTAAAAAGGGTAAAGGTGAAGGTACTTCATCACTTAAACTAGAAAAAGGAGCAGAGGAACCTTTTCTTTTTGTCCCTCCATGATCTGAAATGATTATAAACTAAAAACTGATGTAGAAGTGATTAGCCATTTATGATTTGAATGTTAGATGAAAGTGCGGAAATCGAGGAAAACTTGCTTAAGAAGAACACTTTACGATAGTTGATTAAACATAAAATTGATGCATAACATAAGTGAAAATAGTAAAAACATAGCAATACTAGACAACAAGATTGATAACGGAGTTCATCCCTGATGGACTACGTCTCTGGGTCCGCTTTCAAGATGGCCGACCGTTTTTATTAGGAATGAGAAGAAGGTGTTGATTACACAGAGATTTGATCAGTACGAATGTGAATGTAGGCACTTCTAATCATTGTCATTAGATAGCCCTCTGAACCAAATTTCCAACGCCACTTACGGTTCCCAATTCTGACTTTGGATGCTCCTGTAACACTGAAAGCAAAACAGTGTATGACCTCTAGAATCTACGTACAAAATATCAAAACCGCCCTCCCCTCTAAAGAAGAAAATTTGCCTTTTAAAAATACCTGCAGGTACATGATAACCTCCTTGGACTGGCTTGTAGATGTATTTGGTTGCATTGGATAGGTTTACAAACTCGGCCTTGTGGTTTTGTACCACCTAGTCTAGGTTGGCATGGTCACCGAATTAAGTTCAACCATAAATTGTTCAAAAAAACCCAAAATTAACCATATTATAAAGTCTTCCCCACTAGTGGTCAGGTTGATGGTGCGGAGTTGTTAACCACCCATGTGATAAGGTTGACAATAAACCGCAGAATGCCACCATTGCAGATCACGTTTGGCGGTTCCACTAACGGCAAGTTGCTGACGGTTTTCTTGACCTGTTCACATGCCGAGGTTTTCGCGGTGCGGTTCTGATGTAGTTAGGAACTGCAGTCACGGTTACTGTAACTTCTGCCTGTTAAATTGTCTGCTCACATCCACATGGTTCTCGACGTGGTTTCACTCTGTGGTTAGGATCTGATGGCTTATGAAGACCTCGATGGTTTTCACATCTCCAGCCACATGACCATGTGGTCTCGCTGCGGTCTAACGATGGTGATTAGGGACTGTATTTATGTTTTATTTGTATTGTTTTCAATGTATTAATATTTGAATATAGTATGAGAGTTGTTTAGAGATAGGTTTTGGATTCAGTCTTAGGATTAACATTAGGTCTTAGGTAATAGGTTTTATGTATGGATTAGGGTTTTAATACATGGTTTAGAGCTTAGGGTTAGGTTAAGTATTAGGCTTAGGAATTTTATGTTTTAAATGTAAATTAGGGTTTAATACATGGAAATTTATCAACCCTTTTACAACCAATGTCACAAAGCAACATTGGAAACTTTTGTGACATAAAACCGAATATCAATGTAAACTTTGAAACGGGAACTGATATTGTTACCCGTTTCGTAGAGATAGCAAAAAAGTGACTTGATTTTGAAAAGGGGTGATGCAGAACACACATGTTTTTTTTAGAGCATAGTTTTTGACACTTTAATTTTTTTTATGTACATTACATTTTAGAATGGTAGTGATTTTCATGTTGATTTGAAAACGTGGGTATTCTGCATCAAACCCTTTTTTTAAAAGACCTAATTTTTGGCTTTAAATTTTCTAATGTATAAAATGTAAATAATTATTTTGTAAATTTGATAATTTTTGAAGTGGTCGTTTTCTTCATATTTTCTTGTTTTTTATTTTAATTTTTTTTGTTTTTGTAGTGAGGTTTTTATTGTTTTGCATTTTTAAGATAGAAGGTCGATATTTTGAATTTTTGATATTCTACATATTTATACATCCTTAATTAATTTTCAATCCACATGAAATAATTGTTTCTAAAAAACCATATTTTTTAACAATGGACATAAAAATAACCATTTTTAACATAAATATAACAAAAAAACTACACGTTTTGATAATTTTTTGCTAGAATTGACATGTCAAAATCACAATTTGTATACGAAAATTTTAACTAAAAATGGTTAAATAATAGTTTTTTTTATGAATTTCATGTCAAAAAAATAATAATAATCAAATTTTTTCAAAAAGTAATGATTAACTTAAAAATCAATGTGAAAATCACATATTACAAATATTGAACGCGTAACAACCCTAATTGAGTGTTTATTCTTCCCATAAAATGTCAAAGTCAAAACATTGCAAAGCTTGATTTCCAAGCATAGGTTAAATTTAATCAACAATGTCACGTAATCCAAACTCTTCATCCTCTAGAGTTTCATCATTGTCTTCTTCCACAATATTGTCTGCTTCCTTTTGCTCATCTTCCTCTTCTAATGGATCTTTAATGTCTGCGAATCTCCCAATGTATGTCTTTCCAAACATTCCATGTAATGGTGGTTGGGGTTCCTTTGCCTTTTTTTCCACACGTGATTCACTAAAGTCCCCTTTCTTCAACCCAATTTCTTGCATTGCACCTAGAAGAAATTGAAGAGAATTAATTCTTTGCTGAATGAAATTGCACTGTAATGGATCTTTTTCAATTACAACGCAATTTCTTCCTTTTTGAAGGCAACATGCTAGTGTTGTATCTAATTATCAAGCACAAAAGAGATAATGAACTTGTCAGGCCAGGCAGTAACTCCTCAAGGCAAAAAATGATTCATGTTTATTCCTTCAGGTAGGTCTTCATTAAATACATGAGGGAGAGACTGTTCAGTTCATCTCCCGATGACTGTTCATATTATTTATTTATCTGTTTACATTATATTCACCCAATCACGAGGATTAGGTGTCAACATTCCCCCCCCTTAATCTGAAGGGATGTTGGTGAGTCCAAGCATCATTCTGAATCGTTCAAGCTTTTCTCTTCCAAGTGCTTTGGTGAAGATGTCTGCAATTTGCCCGTTTGTGGAACAATGACGGAGATGGATGGTTTTGGCCTCAACATGATGTCGAATCAGATGATATTTAGTATTGATGTGCTTCATTCGATCATGGAACTTTGGTTTCTTGGCTAACTTTATTGCAGATGTATTGTCAATCATGAGTGGAGTTGATTGTACTTGTTTTACCTGCAAATCTTCAAGAATTTTCCTGAGCCACACAATTTCTTTTGTTGCTTCAACTGCTGCCATGTATTCTGCTTCTATTGTGAAATCTGCTAGAACTTATTGTTTGCATGATCTCCAGGAGACAGCTCCTGATCCAAGACTCATAGCATACCCTGAAGTAGATACCCCAGTTTCTTTGTCTCCATCGAAGTCTGAATCAGAGTATCCAATCAAATTGAATTCGTCCACCTGTGTATACTTGATTCCAAAGTCTTGAGTTCCCTTCAAGTACCTTAGAACTCTTTTTGCAGCAGACCAATGTCCCTCACAAGGCTTTTTCATAAACTTGGAGAGGATTCCAACAGTAAATGAAATGTTTGGTCTGGTAGTAGTGAGGTAGATGAGACTTCCTACAATCTGTCTATACTTTGTTGCATCCTCAAATTCCTTTCCTTCAATAGTTGTGAGCTTTAAGTTTTGTTCCATTGGAGTAGAAAGAGGATTGCACTCTGTCATGCCAAA
>APFE031652737.1:10319-29134 GCA_000404065.3 Pinus taeda
TCAAGTTTAATTTTTCATAATTAATTAACTCATGGAGATTAATTAATTAATATTTTAAACTGTTGTTAAGACCAAAATTAATTTTACTTCCTATAAATAGACTAAGGACTGCTATAAATATGAAGGAATCCAGAAATGCTATTTTTAGAACTTTCTATTTTTAGTAGTTTCACCTCTCACCCAATGTGACCAATGACCTCACTGGCCATACTGCTATTTTTAGACATGTTATTTTTAGCATGTCTATTTTTAGCACATTCTAAATTTAACATTTCTTGTTGCACTTTTTTCAACACTCCCTCTCAACAAGAAAGGCTTTCTCTCGAACCTGATCTTGTAACTCTAGAATGTTCTACATGCAACACATCTACCTGGTCCACTTACTCCAACAACACTTGGAACAAAAACACTCCCAACTGACCACTCTATTGGGCTAGGAACATACTCTGATGCTGAAGCTCTACCTGCTACTAACAAGTGCTCCCTCTCTGACATCTGCATTATTGCAACATCTCCATGCATCTCGCACCATTGCACACCTCTTTGTGCCACCTAGCACTGTGCAAAACACTTGTGCCCCTCGCATTGTTGCAGCCTGCTAGTTATGCATTGTCCTAGGATTCCCTGCACTGTCGCTCTCTCTGCCACTCCATCTGCATCTGTCTCTACCCAATCAGTCAGTTCCTGCTACTCCACATCGGGGCTCTCGTAGCAAGGTCTCATCCAATAGGTTGGGTACCTCAAGGATCCTGCCCCTCCTCCTTGGGACGATCACTCTGTATCGCCCCACCTCCTACCTGGAGGTATGGCCTTCATGCTGGGATCTCCCTTCTGCCATCCTGGCTTGAAAGTTGCCCCCTTACTGGAGGTTTCTCTGCATGAGTAGAATGTTCCTACCTCGATCTCCACTCAGCTTCCCTTGTTGTGGCTGCTCCACAACCTCCTGAAGCTGCTGCACCAATCGTGGCTCCTCCAAAATCATCAAAGACTTCTCCTGGCTCTGCATGTTGAGAGGTAATATACCCTCCCTCTCAACCACCAAGTCTCCATCAGTTGCCTTGCTGCTAAAGGCTTTGCATGCATCTTGAACCTCAAGAGCATACATGTTCTTGACCCATGAACCAATCTGATTCACCTGTCTAGTGATGATGTGTCTAAGGAAAACCTTTCCCTTACTGAAGATTACATCATAGCCTCTGTCTTCTAGCATCGTGATCAACACCAAGTTTCTCTTCAGTCCTGGTACATACTTGACATCAGTCAAGGTAAGGCGAGATCCATGCTCCCTCTGAAAAATAACCATGCCTATACCTGAGACACTATACTTCTCATCATTACCCATCGCTATGAGTATCTGGAGATCTTTCTCCTCCAAAGTACTGAACAAACTTTTGTCGTCGGACATGTGGAAAGAAGCTCCACTGTCAAGAAACCAACCACTTCCCATCATGGATGAAACCATGCATGCGAAGAGTGTGAAATCTGACTCAAACTGTGAAGCAAGTGCCTCACCTTTAGATCCTTCCCCGGATCCCTTCTTGGATTTCCTCCGTGGACAATTAGAGGCATAATGGCCCACCTCATGACAACGAAAGCATTGCACTTTCGATTTGTCACCCTTCTTCCCATCATTGGAAGAATTGGATTCAGAAAGAGAAACCTTCTCCTTCCCCTTCTTCGCCTTACTCGCTAAGGCACAATTATCCTCATCATGCATAGATGAAGAACTATCTCTGGTGTTCCGCCTGATCTCCTCTTGCACAAGATCTGACCAAAGTCTCTCCCATCCTGGAAATTTCTCTCGACCATTGACAGAGTCCTGATAGGAATGCCAAATCTTCAGAAGACCAAGGAGAGCCAAGCTCACCAAGTCCTCATCATCGACAGTCACCCCCACACTTCCTAGCTCATCCCGACATTGGGTGAACTTTGTGAGATACTGGGGCATACTGTCTCCATTCTCACACTTTATGTTTTTGAGTTTATCCTTGAGTGCCAACTTCCTCTCGTCGCTCTTGCTTTGGAATAAGTCTTTCAATGCTTTCCACATCAAGTAAGGAGAAGCCTTTCCATGGAGGCTGGATACAATGTGATCCCTCATGCCCTCCAACATAATCCTTCGACACTTTGCTGTCTTCTTTTGCCAATCCCCGACTTGAGCAACATCAATAGGTTTTGGGACATCCCCATCTATGAACTCCTTCAACCCATTATCATCTAACACCGCCTCCATCCTGTCCTTCCATGCAATATAGTTTGAGCTGCCCTCAAGGGCATACTCCAATCGCAATCCGTTGAAAGACATTTCAACTTTGACACCAAGAAAACACTGCTGCAAATTCGAATTCCACCAGCTCAAAACTCAACCGCTTCTGATCTAAAATTCGTGAGAACAAAGTATTTATTGTATAGAGATCGACTGTATGAGCATTCACTGGATATCTCACCTTCCAAAAGAAGGATGAATCCAGAGGCTACCTGGCCTGATTACAGACTCTGCCTGAATAAATAAAATGTAAACACTTTCTGAATAATAGATCCGATGATCAACTTCGCTTCGATATCATGTAGAACCTGTCCTACAAATCATATAGCTCTGATACCATGTAGAAATTTTGAATAATATGACACTTATTCATAGAGATTATCTCGGTTATACACTAATTGCGGAATACATGCATAATACATAACCTCCTCTACGTTGATCATCAATTGAGCAGTATTAAGAAACAATCACATGCGCACACTGAAGCATCAATCACACATATCAACACAGTATGTACTCGGGGAAAGCATAAAGCTGAAAACCCCCAACTATCTATATATTATATTGATTGAGAACATGTAACAATACATAGTACAATATTCCTCACAAGTACTCAGTACTATCTCCACCTGTCACACATAAACTGGCCCAGATCTGAATCAATCACAAGTTCAAATCTCCTCCGCTGCTTGCCTGCCTCCACTGCGCAATCCTGCATGAGAATACTAATGAATGAATGATCCAAATTCGTATTTCCCTTAGATATACCATGCAATCCTCATTGGAAATACTCAATCTATTGATTATGCAAATCTCCTGCACAACTATAGTCACAACTGACAACTGTCTTGCCCTTTCACTCACCTCTAACACTTGTCTCCACTGAACTGTCCATGCACTGAGTTAACTGATGTATTCTTCAGTTGATTTATGAGTTAATAATTAGTGAATTAATTAATAATTAATTCACACCACTCATCACTTATTCTATTGATTAGTTAGACTAAATACAACTAGTTCAACTAAGTCAAACTGAACACAACTCCATCAACTCCTCAATCAACTCCACAGAACTCACTCACTAAGTTCTAACTGAAGTCCTTCATGCAATAGCTCAAGTAACCCATAAGAAACACGTATTTCTTTCTAGCAGCTGCATGTGCCACATCCGTAGCTCGAACTGAAGTGCTCCAAGAGGATAAGATAATGTTTATAGTCAAAATATTATTAAGAGCTAATAATATTCGACTGTTCTATTTTTAGCCTGGCAGTCTAAAAACAGACTCCGCCCATATGTCTAAAAATAGAAGTCCATCTATGTTTACCAACATGACCAATCATCCACAAATAGCATCCTGCAACTCATAGACCATGATCCATATTTCTAAAAATAGACATAGTCTAAAAATAGACTTTGCGCCAAAAATAGCCTCCAGGTCCACTTAGTGAAGGCGACTTCTTTTCACTAAGCTCCATTATCTTGTTGCATTTTCAACAAATTTTGGAGCCTACAAAAGCCCGAACTTCCTCGAACATATCTCCGAACAATAGTGAACCCGATCCAGGTGGATATTGGTGGCCACCCGTCAATTCCACTTGGACCCCCACCATTGTTTCTTTCATTTTTTCAGTTTCCTTATTTGTAGCACAATTTACTATTTTTGGCAGTTTTTTAGGTCCTTAACTTCCAGAGTCGTTTTGAGGCCCTAAACGACATTTTTTGGGAAAACTAGGAGCAACACTTGTCCATGGATCGATGTTTCTCTTTGAAAAGTTGTAGTCCTCGGATAGATAT
The DNA here is from genome assembly GCA_000404065.3 of Pinus taeda. Classification (NCBI taxonomy): domain Eukaryota; kingdom Viridiplantae; phylum Streptophyta; class Pinopsida; order Pinales; family Pinaceae; genus Pinus; species Pinus taeda. The sequence goes on from APFE031652737.1 coordinate 14,381, forward strand.
TTCTAACGAGGTATTGTGCACATCAAACATAGAGTGTATGCCAAAGTTACGACCCCAGGAAGTTGATGTACCAATTTACCCAAAACGAGGCCCATAATTTGGTGCTTCATCTCCTAGGATTAGGGTTTTCCATTGTTTCTCAACAATAAATAGGCCTTCAAGCCTCATTGTAAGATAGTTCAGAGGCATGTAGCCACCAAATCTCTCCTCAGAGATAAGCTACCATCGCCCGAGCTAGTTTATTTCCATTTCTGTTTGTAAGCATATTTCAATATTTTACATTAATGAAATGAAGTATTATTTCTATTGTATCTCTGTATTTATGTTTATCTGTGTAATTTGTTGTGTTCCTGTTTAGATATGGATCGGTGGTATTAGAGCAGTCTGCTCTTTCTATGTTTTTCTTTGCATGTCCCCAACGAGGTTGGGATATAAGGAGTTAGGGCTTGAACCAGTCGAACCTTTGCAAGACCAACCTCACAAATCCCGACGGCCTCTCATGGCGGATGAAAAGAAAGACAAGGAGGCAGGAGATCTATCAAAATCTTGCTCAAAGAGGCCCTCGAGTGACAAAGGGACATGATGATGGACAACTTTGCCCAGATCCTTAAGCGACTACCTAGGGGTGACAAATCTACTTCCAACAGCTACTCTGGAAGCGCCGCACCCTTTAAGGTACAAGTTAACTTTGACATTCCCATATTTGAGGGTCAGATAGATGCAGACGCTATAGATAAACGGTTAAATCTTCTATAAGGGTATTTTTCTGTTCATGATTTTTTCAGCTGGGAAAATATTACTTTCATTCTTCTCAAAGTCGTCCCCCACATCAAGGACTGGTGGGCAACCTACTGCGAGCAGAAGGATGAAAGTACGACCTCACTTTTTTCAGCTGCACCCACTTGGAATTGATTCTGGAATGCCATCAAGGAGCAGTACTACCCTGTCAAAAGCTATGAGGATAAATACATAAAGTGGACCACACTGTGACAGGGAAGGGACTAAGACGTGCTGGAGTTTACCAATATTTTTCATACCCTTCGTACAAAGTTGGGTATCAAGGATTCTGAGTTGCATTTGGTACTCAAATATCGCGGCTGCTTACACAAGTACATCTAGGACGAGATGGAGTTCCTGGACATCTCCTCGGTCGGCACAATGTAGCGATACACTGTCAAGATCGAGCAGAAGTTTAAATAGAAGAAGTGAGACTTTGGATATGCAAATAAGAAGCAAAGGAAAGGCACCCCGAAACTACTGAACAAAGGACAAAGCTATGGCAGAGTGGCCCAGGACAACCCGCCAAAGCTGCAAGAAAAGAAAAACACCGCAAAGCCGAAGAAGGACATGGGAAAGTGGTGTGAGTTCCATAAGAGATCCACTCACAAAACAAGTGAGTGTTGGGCCAAGCAGCCACTGGTGGCTGAGCTAAAGTATTCAGAATGAGATACATGTTCAGACTCTGAGTCAGAACATGGGGACCATTGCTTCCCAAGGGGGGAGGAATGATCCAGGTGGATGTTGGTGGCCACCCACCTATCCCATTTGGACCCCACAACTATCTCTTTCAGTTTTTCAATTTCCGTAATTGTAGCACAATTTACTATTTTGAGCAATTTTTCAGGTCCTAAACTTCTGGAGCCGTTTTAAGGCCATAAACGACGTTTTTTTGGGAAATCTGGGAGTAACATGGACCCATGGAGTGATGTTTTTCTTCCCAAAGTTGTAGTGCTTGAATAGATCTTTCGAACGAGCTATTATACACGTCAATTGAAGATCAGGTGCCAAAGTTACGATCCCGGGAAGTTGATGTACTAACTTACCCAAAATGGGACCCACAATTTGCGTTTCATCTTCTAGGGTTAGGTTTTGGGATGTTAAGGGTTTTCCATTGTTTCTCAACAATAAATAGGCCTTCGAGCCTCATTGTAAGACAGTTTAGAGGCATGTAGGCACCACATCTCTTCTCAGAGATAAGCTACCAGCGCCCTAGCTGGATTATTTCCATTTCTATTTGTAAGCATATTTCAATATTTTACAGTAATGAAATGAAGTATTATTTCCACCACATCTTTGTGTATATGGTTATCTCTGTATTTTGTTGCATTCCTGTTTAAATTCGGATCACAGAACCCAATAAGGGGAATGCCAAAAGGAAGGATATTATCGATGTGGAGCCCAACGTCACCGTTGCCACCACGAAGGTCCAGAAAGAGGAACCCAAAGATCCAGAGGAGGAGGAGCACCTCTTCCACTCCCAGATGTGGGTAAAGGGATCCCTGCTATAGTTCATTGTCGACAGGGGGAGCCAAAAGAACCTCATTTCGACAAAGGTCGTGAAGCGGCTGGGATTACTGACCACAACACATCCACAACCGTACACCATCGGGTGGCTTCACTAAGGACATGATCTTCATGTGATCCAATAGTGTTGCCTTCTATACAACATTAAGCCTTTCACATATGAGGTATTGTGTGATGTTGCTCCCCTTGATGTTTGTGATGTATTATTAGGCCAACCATACTTGTGGAAGTGACATGCTATATATGAGTCAGGGCCTCGTGCTGTTATTGTTACTTTGGGAAATAAGCTGTACAGGATACCAGAGGTAGCACCGCCTATCGCCATCTCTTTGGTTACTGCAAAACAATGCAGTAAGCTCATTTCCAAAACCAGGAAATTTTCTTTCCTGATGATATGCTCTCAAGGAAAGAAGAAGACGGTGGCCACGACCTCTAGACAGGGCCCCTCCGCACGACAAATATAGATGGACAAAGTCGTGGAGGAGTACGAGGACATCTTCACCTCCTCTACAGGGGTTCCTCTGCACTGGCAAGTCAAGCACTCCATCGATCTCACCCCAGGTGCGTCACTGCCCAATGGACCAATCTATTGGTGCTATGTTCTTGAGAACGATGAAATCAGGAGGCAGATTCAGGAGTTGCTACAGAAAGGCCACATCTGACCGATTTCATCACCCTATGGGAGCCCGATCGTGTTGGTACAGAAGAAGGATGGGACTTGGAGACTCTGTATTGGCTATCGGGTGCTGAACAAGATCACTGTTTGGAATAGGTACCCGATCCCATGGATTGATGACCTTCTGGACCAACTGAAGGGGGAAAAATATTTCAGCAAGATCGATTTGAAGTCAGGATATCACTAGGTGCCAATCGAACCCTTCGATGTGTGGAAGACTGCCTTCAAAGCCAAGGAGAGCCTTTTCGAATGGTTGGTTATGCCTTTTGGGTTGACGAATGCCCCTGCAACCCTCATGAGGCTAATGTATGACATCTTGCGGCCATTCACCAACTCATTTGTGGTGTTATACTTGGATGACATCCTGATCTTCAGCCAGAGTTAGGAAGAGAACCTCCACCACATCCGACAGGTTCTCCAAACACTGCGACAACACAAATTATGTGCCAATTTAGAGAAATGCACTTTTGGCATGACCCAAGTTAAGTATCTGGGATAAATTATTGATGAACAAGTGGTGCATGTGGATCCAACCAAGATCCAAGTCATTCGGGATTGGCCATCTCCAACCACTCTGACAGAGCTCTGCAACTTTCTAGTTCTTGCCAACTTCTACTGTAAGTTCGTGTTGGGATTTTCTCATATCACTTGGCCCTTGAGTCAAGTCACCAAGGGAGGAGCGAAAGCAAAATTATTTTGGTCTGAATCTCAATAGAAAGCATTCATAGAGTTGAAACATCACCTCTTCTCGGAACCAGTGTTCACATTACCAGACTTGCAACAACCAATTGAGATCGAGACAGATGCCTTTGACTATGCTATTGGGGCAGTCCTTACTCAACATGGGCATCCAGTGGCATATCACAGTGAGACACTTTCAGACATAGTCTGGAAGTATCCCGATTATGACGAAGAGATGTATTCCATTGTGTAGGCCTGCCGACAACGGAAGCATTACATTTTGGGGAAGGAAATAGTCATCCACATAGACCACCACCCCCTGTAGTTCATATAGACACAAGGGAAATTACAGAATATCACCATCAGAAGTGGTCCACATATCTGCAACAGTTCCATTTGAATATCAAATATAAGAAGGGTAGAACCAATAATATTGCGGATTGCCTCAGTCGACCACCGATCATGGCGCTAACCACCTTGCTCAACTCTTGTGGGCACGAGGCTTTTAATTGGCCACTTCTCTACAAAAGCAACCAAGAATTCAGCCACACATACTAGACACTCTTGGAGGGTTAGCATGTTCCAGATTTTCACCTCCAAGATGCCCTGTTATGCCACCTAGGTCACCTTTGTGTTCCTTCAAGCGAGTGTGCCAAGATGATTTGGGAAGTAAACTACAGTTGGGCTACTGGTCATTTCGGGGTCGAGAAAATGGTGGCAGTATTGTAGAAGTATTTCTATTAGTCGAATCTTCGATAAGATCTCGGAAAGTACATCAGATCCTACACTACCTGTGTGATTGCCAAACCGACCATCAAGAAGCAAGGCTTTTATACTCTAATGCCTACCCCTAGTGGACCTTGGGAATCCATCTCCATGGATTACATGTTGGGCCTTCCTTCTACTAAGCATGGAAACGATTGTTTTTTTTTGGTCGTCGACAGGTTCTCAAAGATGGTCATTATGGCAGCTTGCAAGAAGAACATCACAGTAGAAGCCACTGCTAGACTCTTCTTTGAACGAGTGTGAGTACACTTTGGGATCCCACAATCTATCATCTCAGATTGGGACAGCAGGTTCCTCAGTACATTTTGGTCCAGTCTCTGGTCAATGCTGGACACCAAACTCACTAAGTCCACAGCCTTCCATCACCAAACTGATGGCCAGAAAAAGGTTGTTAACAGGATGATCGTACACATTCTGCGCATGTACAACTCAAAGGATCCACACACATGGGATGAGAGCCACCCCTATGTTTAGCACAACTATAACAAGGCTCTCCACATCTCGACTGGCCACAACCCTTTTCGAGTGGGCTTAGGATTCCAGCCACTATGTCCCATTGATGTGGCCATGTCATTTGCAGCTACTCAGGAAGATTCAACTCATGTCCAGTCCGAAATAGATAAGGCAAAGAACTTCATTGAGCACATCCAACATATCTGCCAACAGGTCAATGTCATTCTGGAGAAATTGAATGCCAAGTACAAGCAACGACATGATCAACATTGGGTGCCACACAAGTTTCAGGTGGGCGACAAAGTCTGGTCGCATTTGCAAAAGGAACGCCTTATTAGAGCCTATTGGAAACTCAGACCACTCCGATATGGTCCTTACACCATTACCAAGTTTGTGGGATAAAATGCATTTGAGCTTATAATCCCCCCATTCCTTGGCCTACACCCAATGTTCAATGTGGACCGCCTTCAACCATACTTTCCACCATTACTAGATACCTCTGACATTGTAGAACATCTCACACCAACAGAGTTAAATCTAGATTGCATGGAATAAGCTGCAACTGATCGGATCATGGACAAACAGATTAGGCACATTCGCTAGCAGAATATCCAACTGTATCGAGTTGTCAAAGCAGGCCAACTCCTTCACCAGGGCAAGTGGCTCACTAGGGACCAAGTTCAGTAGAAGTTTCCTCGTCCCATGGAGGAACTCAATGCAATGGGGACCATTGCTTCCTAAGGGGGAGGAATGATCTAGGTGGATATTGGTGGCCACCCTCCAATTCCACTTGGACCCCCACCATTGTTTCTTTCAGTTTTTCAGTTTCCTTATTTGTAGTACAATTTACTATTTTTTGCAGTTTTCGGGTCTTAAACTTCTAGAGCTGTTTTGAGGCCCTAAATGACGTTTTTTTGGGAAAACTAGGAGCAACATGGGTGCATGGACCGATGTTACTCTTCATAAAGTTGTATTCCTCAGATAGATCTTTCTAATGAGGTATTGTGCGTGTCAAAAAAAGATCGTATGCCAAAGTTACGACCTAGGAAGTTGATGTACCAATTTACCCAAAACGGGGCCCATAGTTTGGCGCTTCATCTCCTAGGGTTAGGGTTTTGGATGTTTAGGGTTTTCCATTGTTTCTCAACAATAAATAGGACTTCAAGCCTCATTGTAAGATAGTTCAAAGGCATGTAGCTACCACATCTCTCCTCAGAGATAAGTTACCATCGCTCGAGCTAGTTTATTTACATTTCTGTTTGTAAGCATATTTCAGTATTTTACATTAATGAAATGAAGTATTATTTCTGTTGTATCTATGTATTTATGGTTATCTGTGTAATTTTTTGTGTTCCTGTTTAAATCTGGATCAGAACCAAGATATGAAATTTTTAGATGAAGTTCTCTGAGATTTCGAATCCACGTGGTAAAAATTTAAGCTTTTGAAGCCTCATATAAAAACAATTATATCTAAAAGTTCAAGATGACCTGTTTGAAGAAGTGAAACCCTAGAATCCAAAGCTCTGATACTAAATGTTATGCAACCAACTCAAAGTAGAAGAAGAGATAGATCAACAAATTCAAAATTAGCCTCTTAGAGGGGGAAACCTCCTTTACATTACACAAATGAACAATTATTGGATGATTCAGATGACAAAGCCTCCTTTCTATATATAGGATTCTAAGGGGTCACAATATAATCAGATCTGACATAACAATAAAAATGTAAGGGCACAATAATAACAATAATGGGCTTCTATGGGGCATAATAATAACAATATGGGGAATACATGGGCGCAACAATAACAATAAGGGGGCTACATTGACAACGGGGGAATACACTAGTATTATAGGGACCTAACACTTTCTCATGATTGCCCTGCCACCATCCATTTACACTAATGGACCCAACCAACTTAGCCGACTATCATACTCTTACCTTTAGCTGCCCTTACACATGTGGCAACTTCACCATGTCTTTCATCACCTAATGGGTTCCACACAAATCTCCTAGGGTTACATCAACTTTCTTATTTCCCAACCAATTCCCAAGATCCTTAAGACATAAAAGGCAATAAAAAAAGAAAACAAGAAAACCATGAAAACCAATAACAATATAACACTACGAACAAAGTGGTATGGCCATACACTAGACATAGACAAATCCACAAATCAAGCTTAACAAATCACAAAATACCAAAATTAGAAGATTGGAAACAAACACCATGACTCAATCCCCATGGTTCCCAGTGCTTCTAGAGGAAAGCTCAACCTGAGCCTTCTTTACAATTTCATGGTAGTCTCTTTGCCATGCAAGCCCATGCATCATATTTCTATAAACAGACAACTATCAGTGCATATATAAACATAACAACATGCTAGTTAGCTTACCTTGTCAAGCTAATACCAAACAGTTTCCCTGTAACTACTCACACATGTTAGTCTCACGTTCCAAAGATCAAGACACTATGAATATTAATTTGAAATCAACCTTTACCAAGTCTAACAACCATGTCATACTCAACAATCAACTCATATTCATCATTCATAATACATAATGCTACCACTATCACCTTCTTACACTCAAGTACATATCAACTGCCTCAACACATATTGGTGGGCCCCAGTATTGCAGCAATAATGCTGCAACTCCTGGGACTCCATTCTTTAATTTTATCAACCCGGTAGTTCGTAACAAACTTGGAAGCGACGGTGCTGTATGCACAAGTACTAGTTGTTGCCGCAGCTGTCACTTGGTCAGCTGGCACAAGTCCACTAGGAGCTTAAGCCAACTTCTATGAGCTCTTAGAAGAATCTTTTTAACTGATGGATGAAAGCTAACTCGAAGAAAGCTAATCTATTTGCGAAAAGAGATTGAAAAACTGAAGGAAAGCGCAAACCCTAGCAAACCCTAATTATACTAGCTAGTCCTACTGATCCAAGAAGGAAGATGCAAGCTACTGAATGAGATGCCATTGACTTCTAAGAAGATGAAATTCATGTATCTAAGCTATGTCTACAGCAAAATCTAAAAGAACCATATTTTTGTATTTTTGAATAAGTTGTTAGAATTATCATGCATGTGCTTTCACTATTTTTGACTGTGTAGAGGTGGATCGGTGAGAGGAAATGCTTGGAAGAGGTCAGGAAGGTTCAGAGAAGGTTTAAGGAGTCCCTAACACCCTTCCAGAGAGTTTCACAAATTTTGGCTATCAAGAAACCTCATTTGTGAGCTTCTACAGGAAGTCTGCAGGGGTTCTACAGGAAACTTCAGGATTTCTACAGGAAACTTCATAATTTCTACAGGATGTTTGGAAGTCGGTTTTGAGGAGGTGGATGAGTGAGGGAAGGTGCATGGATGGATCTAGAGGTAAGATAGGGGTCTAAAAATGGCCTAAGGACTAGTGGATGGAGCGGTGAGGAGGTGTAGAAGGCTGAATTGGCTTGAAGAAGGCTAAGGCAATGATTGCACAAAAACTAGGGTTATGTGAGAAAATGTGGCAAACGTGAGGTAAGGATTCTAAGTAGAGGGTGGAGTGGATGGTACTGATGGAGAATAAGCAGATGAATGAGTGGTACAGGTGCTCTGCAAGTCGTTTTTCCAATCTGAACCAACAAAGACTTGTAAATTCAAAGACCTAGTTACGTTGACCTAATTTTCTAGTTGTTAGTAAAGAGAATGAATAAAAGTGTGACCTGCAATGAAACCATGTATTTTAACTCATGCAACTAAGCAAATGAAAGTCTGAACTTTTAACCAACTTCTACACATGAAAATCAAACACTAGTAATTGCATGGCAAAGCAAAATTAGTGTTTTTGTGGGCAGCAAAGTCATCCTAGTCACAGCTCCTGATCCCACTGAGGGAGAGGTGAAACCATAGATGTTTGTTGGCCCTTTTCTTGAAGCTTTTTCTGTTAACATCTTATCAACTAAATCTAAGCATGAAAAGCTATTTTACTCATCAAAAACAACCTAAATAACAAAACAAGATTTAAATCTAAATAGCAGATTTTATTCTAAGAATGCAGCAAAGACACATGAAAGTAAACAAAGGAGGTACTGGGCACTTGAGATGGGCCCAGCCCCAAGAGCTATAGCCTCCTAAGAGAGATTAAGAGCTAGTGAAAAGCTGGATTCATCTTTATTGATCAAAAGAAATGTTACATTCCAAAAACTGTCCACAAGGAGAACTTGAAAATGTGCTGAAAGCAAAGCTAATCTGCTGCCTAAAAATCGAACTACAAAATGACTACAAAATGAATACAAAATGACTAACTACTGGCTAACCAAAATGACTAACTACCGGCTAACTACTGGCTAACCAAAATGAGGCCCTAAGCCCTCTTATTTATACAAATTGAGGACCCCAACAATCCTCCTAAACTTTAGGCACTCGGCTGCCAAAACTTGTAGTTAACAGCAGTCCTACTTGACTTGCTTGGCTGCCCTTGTGCTAATTGATTTGGTGGCCCTTGAACTCTGAGCTGATGGTGGAGAATTCGAGGTAAAGGCCCATAAATTAAGGGAACACCTTCCTAAAAATACTCTCCACGAATTTGGCTGCCAAGTGCTCATTTCAACCATTGACTTTGTCTCCAAATTGACCAAAAAGGCTACACAAAGCACACATTAGACTTGTTGGCATAATGACTAACCCAATTCACTCTATTAGCGTAAATCTAATCAAAAACATGCAATAAACTAATGAGAATGGTGGATTAAGTCGAATTAGGAGGTTGAATGAGCCCAAATAATCATCCATTTTTGGGGCTCATCATCACCCCCTACTGAAAGTGTTGCTCATCCTCTGAGCAACCAATCTATCTCCTCATCTTTGATGGCCTTGGTGGTCTCCCTGTCATGCCAAGCTTCTGAAGTGATTTCCTCTTCTCTGTCATGAAACCATGATTTTCTCTCTGCTTCTTCCCACTGCCTGTGCTCCTTCTCTTGTAGCACTTTTATTAGTGCCTCAACCTTAGCCTGCAATTTGTCCTCTCTTTGCTGCTCATCAGATGTTTCCTTGCCTTTCCTTCTTCCTGTGATTGTTTGGCCACCTTTTCCTCCAATTTCTTGGTCTCTCTTAGCTTAGCCTGAGTTTCCTATAGAGAATTCTGAACTTCCTGTAGAACTGTCTCAACTTCCTTTAGAACGGTCTATGAGTCCATCATCTTAATTTTCTCTTTCTAGGTGAAGGCTTTTGGCTTCCTCATTCATAGATGATGGATCTCTTTGAAGTAGGCTCCTCCTTTTATTTAGCTTTTGTGTCCTCAATGAAAATTTGCTTCTTTGACTGTGGTTTGGGGTCTGCCAGTTCTTATCTGCATGCGCTTTCTTGCCTTAAAATATAGTGGAAGCTCCCTCTTTCACTTCTCCTTCAGCTTGGGAGAGGTACTTAGGGCAGCCAGCACAGCTTCTGCCTCCCTAGCTAGGATTTCGGCTGATTTCTCCTTCTGCTTCCCTTTTTCAGGACTTCTTGTAGAAAGTCCTGTAGCTGATTTCTAGCTTCCTGTAGAAGCCGTTTTTACACTTCCTGATTTGGCTTGGATGGCTGGGGGTGTCTTCTTCTTCAATTTTTGCTGATGCTGGTTCCAAGACCTTGAGACCTGACTCTCTAATGGTGAATGATGCCTGCACTAGCTTCGTTTGATGTGAGCTGCTGGTGTCTCCATGGTATGTGCTCCAGCCAGATCAGCTGCTACAGGATTCCTGTAGGACATCCTGTAGTCGTTTCTCCTCCTCGGGTGCATGCTTGAACAAACAAAGCTGCATTCACGGATGAAGGGTCCTGAGGGTGCCTTGATAGGTAAGGCGTGTGGGCCTCTGCATGCTTTATTTTTCACTTAAAAAAACAAATTCCTATCTGATAAAACAGGGTTCTGGTATGACGATGTAGGTATATTCAACCAGATGATAGCAATGGTGGTGAGAGGAGATGGAACAAGTGGAGGATGGAAGAAAATAGTGGTTTCATGCCTCCTTAACAGATTTCAAACTTCAAATACCTCTCCATAATCGATTCTGGCCTGCCCAAAGGCTCTACAGGATGTTTCTGGTAAAAATACAGAACTTCCTGTAGAAAGTCCTGTAGCTTCCTGTAGAAGGTTGAACCATGACTAAATTGTGTCCGAACCCTGAAAAAATGAGTTTTCATGGAGGGGATGGATGTGAGGGTGCCTTGGAACTTGGTAGGGACCCTTCTGCTTGTGTTGGGAGGTCCCATTTCTGCATTGTGTACACGCAACCTGCAACAATTACCAGGGATTAAACTTGTTTTTTTCTCTCTGTTTCATCCTTCTTTTTCTTTCTTTCTTTTCCTCTTGCTTTCCTTGTGATGGTTTCACTGTTGGTCTGCCCTGGGTTTTCTTACCCTTAGCTTTCTTCCCCTCTGTTTCAATTTGCTCCTTTTCCTCACTGCTGGATGAAGTGAGTTCCTCGGCCAGAATTTGGATATAATGCCCTGTTTTGGCTTGTGCTCTGATCAGAAGGAGAATTCTGATATGGCTTTCCTCCTTGACTCTTAGGACAAGATTTCTCCGTTGATTGTATATCTCCTTTCACCAATTCCTTGGTTATAATATTGTTGCTGCCCCAAAACTTGACTGTCAAAATGAAATTAGGCTCTCACAGACAGAGTGCAGAGCTAATTTTTACACCAAACATGTAACGGTAACAAAAAAAAGATTGGATATGTGCATAGGTGAGCGTTACAGTGGTTTGTCATTAAAATGGGGAGAGTTTTCTGGCAGGAACCATGGAGGTGAATATGACACAGCACCATTCAAAAGAAATCCTGTGTATTATATAAGCAAAAAATTGTCTGGACCCACAGGCAGATTGGTTCCAATATTTTTCACTTCAAACGAGATAATTCACCACCTTTCGAAAATTAAGCATGGGGATGGCATGTTCAAGCCTACCTCTCTTCAAAACTCCAATTTGTCGAAGAAAAATCCAGGCTTTTCTGCTCTGGAAGGCTGTTTTCTGTGTTTCCTGTAGAAGACTTCCTGTAGAAACGCCTGTAGAGCGCGACAGGTGGGAATTTTTTAAGAAACGACAGAAATCTCGAGAAACGAGGCAGGAATCTTGCAGAGGACCACTGGTTAACTGATCTGGACGTGGTGTACGTGTGCTCCAGTTGACCGCAGTTGAACAGAGGGTGGTGAGAATTTCAACCGAGCATCATTTAATTTCAGCGTGATTTACGTGAGAGAGTGAAGTGGCCAAGTGTACGTGGCCACATGCAACTGGAAGTGTTGTTCCTGAACTGTGTGTTTTCCCCCTGTAATCACTGCCGTGAATTGAACTGAGGTTTAAACGGCCAACACTCCTGGTTGCTTTAATTTTCACGTAAGTCAGCTGTCCACGTGTATTGCGTGACTTCCGGCTGAGTGCTAGAGAAGGAAATCGGCTTAACCTTGCTATATTCATGGCTTAATTCCACCATTCCATTCATTCATGCAGTTTTTAAATTAGATTTGTGCAATAGAAGAACGAATTTCAGTCACGTACCTGAAGTCAAATGGCTGCTGTGGCTAGTCATTGCTGCATGCACTGGTTTCTTTGGTTGCATGAGGGCTTGGCTGATGATTTTTGGTTGTTTTCCTTGTGTAGGTGTCCTCTGACTAGATCTAAGCTACAAGCATTTGTTTCCACGTTCAAATTTGCACCTTCAAGCTGCTGCTACTGAATTTTCACCGGACCAGAACTTGTTTTCGCCATTGCTTCCAAACGGTAAACCGGATCGATCTGAAACTTGCTGAGTGTGTTCCTATCATCATGATGCACCTCCCATAACAAAATCATGATCAATGGATGCACAAATTTTGAGAAAATGGAAAATGGCTGAAGATTTTAGAGATCAATTTCTCAGAAATCGTGCATCGGAATCGGCTGAAACTACTTGGGTAGGCTACTATTACCCATGTGCATCTCCCCATAAAAGAGGTTTTGAAACGGATGCACGGATATGGAGAAAATGCAAAAATGGCTGAAGGAGATGGAGACTGATTTCTCGGAAATCGTGCATCGGAATTAGCTGAAACTGCCCAGGCATGTTGCCATCACCCTTGTACAATTCCCCATAAAACGGTTTTTCAAATGGATGCATGATTTTCGAGTTAGGACAAAAACAAATTATGTTCTAGGTATTTTTGCTTCAAGGCATTTTGCAGTTGTGTTGCATGGTAAGAAAAGTGAACTTGGGCTGTGATGCAGGTATGGAGATGATGGAGGAGTTTGAAGATTGCAGGAGGACTTCTGAACCCTTGAGGAAGCTACCATGTTCGCCAAACCACCTTTTTGAAATCCATTTCTAGCTTCCTACAATTTCTACAGGAACTTCCTGTAGAAGCACAATGTAGAAGCACAGTGAGGTGGGAAAATGATGGAGAAAGGTGAGGGATGGACGCAGAGGTGCTTGCAGGCCTAACCAACATATTCCCACCATGAGATTCCCTTTTAAAATTGAATTTGGTTCGTCCAAAGGTTCTACAGGATGTTTCCTGTAGAAAACACAGAACTTCCTGTAGAAGGCACAGTTTTCATAAAATAAGCACAATGAGGTGGAAAAGATGATGGAAAAGGGTGAGGAATGGGAACATGGATGCTTGCAGGCATAACCAATAGATTCCAAGCTTTAGATCCCCTTCCAAAATCGAATCTGGCTCGCTTGAAGGTTCTACATGATGTTTCCTGTAGAAATATAGAACTTCCTCTAGAAGGCACAAAAATTTCTTTGTCTTTGTTTTGAGTGATCCTCCTGACCTGCAATGTCCTTCTTGCAACCTGCAATTAGTCAATGGAATTAAGTTATTTTTCTTTTCCTTTTTCTCTTTTTTTTTTTTGAAAAACAACTAGGGCGCCTCATGGAGGTTTTCACCCTAATTGCCTGCCCTAGGCGCCTCCAAGGGAGGTTTTCACCCAAGGATCTTATTCTTTTTCTTTTTTCTTTTTTTTCCAACCCATTGACTGCCTCATGGAGGTTTTCAACCAATGAGCCAATCTAAGGCGCCTCCGAGGAGGTTTTCACCTTAGATTTTTCCTTTATTTCCATTTTTTCATTTTTTTCTCTTTTTTTTTTTACCCTACCCTACTTGAAAAACAAAATCTTTCTCAAGTATAAGAATACTTCCAATGGATCCATGTGCACATCGAGATTAGAGACAAAATGATGTGGAGGCTTGAAATGCATGCTTTGACAACTATCTGGACTTCAGAGACCAAATGATCTGACTTTGAAGGGATCAAACATAGTTGAGGAAGATAGTACTGCTGCAACTTAGTGACTGTCTGAAACCATATCTCAATGGTCCTTTTGCTGATCTGGATCATGTTCCGTGTCACCTTCTACCATGACTTTCTCATCTTCCTCTTTTTGCTGATCTTTCTCTTGAATACATGGAGGATTTTATGGTAACCATGAGGGAACTTTCTCGATCTTTGATTCTAATCTCTTCTCTTCATCAAGTGCAGCCCATGGTTCTTTGATCTTTTCTTTTGAATCTTCTTTTGCCTTTGGTCCTTCAATGTTGTCAATATAATCTCTATTTTGCAACACTCTTCCTGAGCTTTGGTGAAGATCATTGAGCTCAAGAGGAGTCATTTGGACATGTTGTGCCTCAGCTTTGCAATTGGATTGAGCTACTCCATTGTATGGTTTTGGGAATGGTGGTATGGGTAGCTGAGTGGAGGTGTATATTTGATATGGATGTGGATGGGGTTGTGGTTGGGCAGGCATTTGGGGTTGCCTTGGTGGAGTAGGAGGCAATGGTTGCGGTTGAGCATGTGGTGGAGGAAAATGAGCGAGAGGAGTGTTGTACTGGGGCCTCCACCCCTGATGAGGTGCATTCCAC
>APFE031652737.1:29961-42515 GCA_000404065.3 Pinus taeda
TCCTACTGATGCAAGAATGAGAATGCAAACTACTGAAAGAGATGCCATTACTTCTAAGAAGATGAAATGCATGTATCTAAGCTATGTCTATAGCAGAATCTGAAAGAACCATATTTTTGTATTTTTGAATAAGTTGTTAGAATTATCATGCATGTGCTTTTAACTAGCTTTTGACTATGCAGAGGTGGATTGGTGAGAGGAAATGCTTGCAAAAGGTTTGGAAGGTTCACAGAGGGTATAAGGAGTCCCTAACACCCTTCCAGAGAGTTTCACAAGGTTTGGCTATCAGGAAACCTCACTTGTGAGCTTCTATAGGAAGTCTGCAGGGGTTCTACAGGAAACTTCAGGATTTCTACAGGAAACTTCAGAATTTCTATAGGATGTTTGGAAATCGGTTTTTAGGGGATGGATGACTGAGGGAAGGTGCATGGATGGATCTGGAGGTAGGATAGGGGTCTAAAAATAGCCTAAGGACTGGTGGATGGAGTGGAGGAGAAGGTGTAGAAGGCTAAATTGGCTCAAAGAAGGTTGAAATAATGATTACACAAAAACTAGGGTTATGTGAGCAAATGTGGCAAACGTGAGGTAAGGATTCTAAGTAGAGGGTGGATTGGATGGTTCTTATGGAAAATAAACAGATGAAGAAGTGGTACAGGTGCTCTGCAAGTCGTTTTTCCAATCTGAACCAACAAAGACTTGTAAATTCAAAGACCTAGTTACGTTGACCTAATATGCTAGTTGCCAGTAAAGAGAATGAACGAGAGTGTGACCTGCAATGAAACCATGTATTTTATCTCATGCAACTAAGAAAATGAAATTCTGAACTTGTAACCAACTTCTACACATGAAAATCAAACACTAGTGATTGCATGGCAAAGCAAAATCAGTGTTTTTGTGGGTAGCAAAGTCATCCTAGTCACAGCTCCTGATCCCACTAAGAGAGAGGTGAAACCACAGATGTTTGATGGCCCTTTTCTTGAAGCTTTTTCTGTTAACAACCTATCCACTAGATTTGAGCATGAAAAGCTATTTTACTCATCCAAAAAAAACCTAAATAACAAAACAATTTAAATCTAAATAGTAGATTTTATTCTAAGAATGCAGCAAAGACACATGAAAGTAAACAAAGGAAGTACTGGGCACTTGAGATGGGCCCAACCCCAAGAGCTACAGCCTCGTAAGAGAAATTAGAGCTGGTGCAAAGCTGGATTCATCTTTATTGAGCAAGAAATGTTACATTCCAAAAACTTTCCACAAGGGAAAGCTTGGAAAGGTGCTGAAAGCAAAGCTAATCTGCTGCCTAAAAATCAAACTACAAAATGAATACAAAATGACTAACTATTGGCTATCCAAAATGACTAACTACTAGCTATCTACTGGTTAACAAATGGCTAACCAAAATGAGGCCCTAAGCCCTCTTATTTATACAAATTGAGGACCCCAATAGTCCTCCTAAACTTTAGGGACTCGGCTACCAAAAACTTGTAGTTAACAGTAGTCCTACTTGACTTGCTTGGCTGCCCTTGTGCTAATTGATTTGGTGGCCCTTGAACTCCGAGCTGATGGTGGAGAATTCGGGGTAAGGGCCCATAAATGAAGGGGACACCTTCCTACAAATCCTCTCCCTTGTTCTCCCACGAATTTGGCTGCCAAGTGCTCATTAAAACCTTCAATTTTGTCTCCAAATTGACCAAAAAGGCTACACAAAGTACACATTAGACTTGTTGGCATAATGACTAACCCAATTCACTCTATTAGCATAAATATAATAAAAAACATGCAATAAACTAATGAGAATGGTGGATTAAGTTGAATTAGGAGGTTGAATGAGCCCAAATAATCATCCATTTTTGGGGCTCATCACATATGGATTAGTACAACCATCTTAAAACAATATCATTTTGACAAGAAATATTACAGAAACATACTCATATCATTCAAGTAATCAAACATTCAAAGAACAAATAGATGACATAATAGACACCAAACACTCAAACACCAAATAAATGGCATAGTAAAACACTCAAACACCAAATCGATGACATAAGAAAACGCATACCTTAATGTGTTTTAGGGGAGGCTATCTTCTTTGCACAATCAATCTAGATTAGCATGATATAACTTCACAATGTATCAACTCAAACATAAATAAGGTCATGATATCCATAACAATAACTAGCTAACATGTTCACATCATAAGCTCATAAACAATTGTCATTCATACATAATAATCACATCTGTACAGTCAGTCTAGATTAGTATGACATAATATCACCACATATTAACTCATACCTTAATGTCATAACCCTAACCATTTACATAGACCAATCCAAATTAGTATGATACATATAACATCCAGATCTTAGTTTAATAACCCTAATCATCAAGTTACTAGCATATAACAACAAGAAGTTAACCTATAACATACTCATCAACAACATATAACAATGCATACAACTACAGGTTACTATCATTCATGACTATCTGACACATGTGCATATGACTACACTAATCAACTAGAATCTATCATATATGTAACCATAACATCAATAGAATGAAAGGAATACACATAACCATAATGCATATAACAATCCTTAACATACATACCTGCATGCCTAACATATAAACCTGTATGATGGCATGATCTTGCCTTGAGGTCCAACGCTGCAACTTCAATTTAATGATCTTCATCTCCTGCTCTATCTCATCCAAGACATTAGCATCATAATATACCAACACCATCATCATGACTTAATTACATACAATGACCTTATGCATAATAACCTTCACCATGAAAATGCATGCATAACAACATATAGACACCTACATGCATAGAAAATGCATATACAACCATATACTCGTGATGACACATCCCACAACAACACCATCAAACTTCACATGGTGACATCACTACAACCATGATCAACACCATGCAAATGCAACAAGGATATGGTCTTACAATACAAGAAACACATATGCAACCGACATGAATGCATGACTAGCACACAACTCATCCAGTCTGAGGGGTGAAACATGCTTTGATACCACTTTGTGGTATCAAATATCACCCAAAATAATGGAAACTAGACACACCCCAAAGAGAATGAAACCCGCTCTGAGACTACTCTGTAACACCCTCATCCCACATCTACCCAAATAACTGACCAACCAACGTAGATATGCGTCGAGAGGCCACTATAATGGGATTCAACCTCCTAGGTGACCTTAACGAACTTGAATTGATGGAAACACACCATACATACCTTGCACATCAGTAACAAAACTCCTAGGAGCCATCTCAACCAGTCAGGTAACCAGCCCTTGAGACCAACTAAAGTTTTAGACAATTAAACCCTTGGACGTTCCCTTGATATGGAAAAGCATGCGTCCAGGAGGCTCTGGACACTCCCACAGCATGGGTATGCATGCGCCCAGGGACATTTCTGCCTAGTTTTGTGTCTAAGTCTTCGAGATTTGAGCCACTTTTTCAAGCACAGAGCCTAGGTCACTGCCTAGAACTCATTGACACTTGCAGAAATGAATTTACACAACATAAAAATGATGCATTTTAAAAAAAACAAGAACAAAGTATATATTGGACCCCTACTAGTCATGACAGATATTTATTCAAACATGTCATAAATATGTAATCTATAGGTGTAAACAACAAATCTAAGCATAGGGGTCTCATATTTATCTGATAATCACTAAGAAGCATTGTTCCCTTATATCATTAGATGCATCATCATCTATTAAGTCATAGATACATTATCCATTCATTTACAAATCAAAACATGAGGAGAGCCATACATCACCACTATCATAATACATATTCATAACCAGTATAATAACACCAAAAATACCAAGGATACATCAACCATAGAATGTATAGACCAGTACAATTACACATAAGATCCCAAGGAAAGAACCTCTTATTTATGAATGAAAAAGCCAACCTGGGATGGGACTACCACATTCCACCTGACCATAGAATGGGTGATCCAATTCTCTCTTTAGCCATTCACCCCCATGCCATATTTCAGGCATGAATGTGGGACTCAAACCAAAAGAACTAACTAGGGAATTTCAAGTCTAAACCACCTCACCCTCATTAATAGAAACCGAGATTTACAATAATCCACATCGGATCACTATGCCAACATAATAAACAAGTAATAACAGGATTTACCATGATCTCCACCAGATCACTAGGCCAAAAAAACGTGGATGCCACTAGATTTCTCCACCTACACAGTGAGAAATTTTCTTGTCTCCTAGTCTCTTAGGCTTTACAACAATCCATAGTCTAAACCAGGGATCACTAGGCCCTAAACTAAGACTCCACCCTCTAGGCTATACCGTATATCATGCCATTCACTGAAAAGGATTCCTAAGCCTAATCAAGGGAAACCACCTCTAGGCTTTACTGTATATCCCGTCATTAACTGGTTGAGAATTCCTAGACCCACCAAGTTGTTAGCACTCCTCAGTGTCCCAAGGCTGAGAAAGTAAGCCAAGGAGATAACCTCAAACCAATCTTTAGATTTTTAAGCTAACCCTACCAAATCATAGAGGGCTCTCCCATGGATATCACAACCAATGAAGCGAATGGAGAAGGAATTTAGATGTTAGGCTAGATATTAAGCTCAACGGTGTTTGATTTAAGGGTTTTCTAGATGAAGGTCATAGATCTAGGACTAGGCTAAGGTTTCTAATGATCAATTGAAAATATATAATGGGGCAAGGGAGGCATGATCAGTGGCAAAAATAGGTTTTCAGGGTGGTGCAAAGATGAAGAGATAGAGGATCAGAATGAGCGCATGTATCCATGAATTCATTCATCAAGAAGAAAGAACACTAGCATGAAAATCTCATCAAAACAAAGCATATAGCTTCTGAATTCTATTTAAAACTCATGAGATGATCACAAGAAAGCATAGAAATTGTAGGAAAACGAAATATCAAAGAAAACACTGTCACAGAAACATACCACAAGAATCCCAAGATAATAACTGTAACTTCCTGTTATATTACTACAAAATGTACACTAGCTCCAAGCTATGATTCACAAACATCCAACCTACAATACTTCGAAATCTGAAGTATTTATACAATTATTTACAAAATAAATATATTGAAACAGAATTCAAGATTTATTACAAAAATTATAAAAATAGATCAGTGCTGCTAATAATATCAGTCAACTGAGTTTTTGGTGTTGTTCAAGGCATTTTGGTGGTAATTGAGGCCTCGAATAGACATTGCTGTTAGTCATGCTCACTGAAAAACTGCGCTCCTATCCTTGTTTTTTTGCATCCTATTTGTGTGAAGGAAGAATGGATGATTTGGTGCTCTGTGAAAGGAGGGCGTGATCATTCAATAGGGAAGTAACATGAAAACAACAAGAAATCGTGACCAGGAGCGCAAAAAATGAATTGATTTGACCATCCAAGGGAGGGTAATGAGAGGATTATTATCCGTTGATCTAGGACTGTTGATTCGGGCCGATTAAATCTGGGCCATTAATCCAAGCCATATTATTATTGCAATCACATTATGGAGGGGCCTTTTACCATGCTTTTTCCTTTTTTTCCGATGGGCTGGACCCGAAACTTCAAAATCCGCAATATATAAAATATCACGTCCGCTGGCTTTAACACATCGCAATTGGAGAGGGGATGGTGGAGGAGGAACTTAAGACTCATGCGATCCCCGATTGTGATATTGCAATCGGTAGGAAAGGACTTATTGCAATCAGTGAGGGGATGGAACTTGCGATATCGCAATCGACATGTGGGACTTTATCATAATCGGCAATCGGGTCTTATCGCAATTAGCAAGTGGAGGAGAAGCAAATATTGGCGGAAGGGGAAGGAACTTTGTGATATCGGTGAGCGAGACTTATCGTAATGTAATGATGGTAAAGGATGCCTTTTTTACATTAAAATATGGGACATCTGGACTTGAAAAACCTTCAAAACCATCCTTATAAAAATATCACATTCGAAACATTGATCACAATCACATTGTGGAGGGGGAGCAGATAGGAATACCATTCTCGGACTCGAAAATATTTCAAATCAAGTAGATAATCTTGTCGGGTCCACCAATGTCACAACAATAAGATGATCTCTACCATTGTGGGACTGCCGTGGGAAATCTACGATTGTGATCGCGCGATTGCAATTAGAAAAGGGAGAGGCTATGGGAGCAAAATCGGGTATGAGACTTGCGTTTAAGATGCCACATGACCTGCAGGCCTATTTAGTGCTTAAGATGCGGGGGTTTATATATAATATAAAAGAGTGGGGGATTATATATAATGTATTATGTACATTACAACGTAATGTATTACAAAAGACTTTGTGACCATGTTTAATTATATGGGGAACGACTAGAGTTGGATTCTTTAACAAAAGTGGATTATAATAAATGAAATAATGTGGGATATGGCTAGAGTTAAATGGAAAATATTGGGAAAATAGAAAATGGCTAGAGTTTGGAAATATGCAGGTAGAATGAAATTAAGGCTGGAAAAAGGGAAAAAACACAGTCATGGATCCACGAGAAGTGTCAAATTTAATCTGAAAGTATTATAATTTGACAAAAAAATAATTTCATCACCGTGAAAGAGTAAATTTGATCATGGATACTATTCAACACTAAGATGAGTCACACAATACCTAGATTTACTGTAAACCATAGTCTGATTTAGGGGTCACTAGGCCCATGGTTTTACCATAATCCATAGTCTGGTTCAAGGATCACTAGGCCATGTGTTCTTTCTTTCAGAGATCCAACTCACTCAGCTTCAAATCCATTCAGAAATCTAAGTCAACCAATCTACCCAAGTAACCATCCAACTGAGGTAAATATGCAACGAGAGGCCACTATAATGGGATTGAACCTCCTAGGTGACCTTAAGGAAGTGGAATCGATGGAAACACACCATACAAACCTTCCACATCAACAACAGAACTCCTAGGAGCCATCCCAACCAATCAGGTAACCAACGCCTGAGACCAATTGAAGTTTTAAACCATTAAACCCCTAGATGCTTCGTTGATATGGACAAGCATGCGTCTAGGAGGCTTTGGACGCTCCCACAACATTGGTAAGCATGCATCCAGGGACATTTCTACCGAGTGTTATGGCTACGTCTCTGGGATTTGAGCCACTTTTTCAGGCCCAGAGCCCAGATCACTACCCAGAACTCAATGACACTTTTGGAAATGAATTTACACAACATAACAATGATGCATTTACAAAAATAAGGAGAAGGTCTAGATTGGACCCCTACTAGCCATGAGAGGCATTTCTTCAAACATGTCACAAATATGAGCATGGGGTCTCATATTTATCTGAGAATTTCTAAGAAGAATTTTCTCTTATATCATTAGCTACATAATCATTTATTAGGTCATAGATACATTATTCATTCATTTACAAATCAAAACATGTAATAACAGGCTTAACCATGATCTCCACCAGATCACTAGGCCAAAATAAGCATGAATTCCACTGGATTTCTCTACCTACACGTGAGGAATTTACCTGTCTCCTAGTATCTCAGGCTTTATCACAATCCATAGTACAATCTAGGGATCACTAGGCCCTAAACTTAGATGCCACTCCTAAGGGTTTACCATATATCCTGCCATTCCCCGACAAGAATTCCTAGGCTTAATCAAGGGAAACCACCTCTAAGCTTTATCGTATATCCCACCATTAACCGGTTGAGGATTCTATGCCCATCGAGGCACACAATACTTGGCTTTACCGCAACCCATTGTATGGTTTAGGGGTCACTATGCCAGTGGCTTTACCACAATCCACAGTCCAGTTTAGGGATCACTAGGCCATGTGTTCTTTCTTTTAGAGATCCACCTCACTTAACTTTGAATCCATTTGACAATCTAGCTCAACCAAAACATGAGAACCCCATCACACCATGGCTATGCAAAAATGGAAAGTCTAGGCTGAAAACACCATCACACCTAGCAAATCCCATGGCATAACAACAATGAACGACATGCAATACCATGCATGCCAAATGTTGGGATGGGGTCCCCTGGGTCAGTTTTGGGGTTAAGATAACCCAAGTTTTGGTACATTTTGTGTAAATAATGTAAAGTCTCCATGATTTGTGGATGCAAAGCGCATATATGAGGAGTAAAAGGGGTTTATCCCAATGTTTTATGTAAAGTTTGAGTCGGTTTTGAGATTCAACCATGGTCCGCTGACCATGGCATTGTATGAAAAAGGCTATAAATAGGTATGTATTAGAGAGTTTAAGGCATGTTATGATAGTAATTGATGATGGCTGAGAAGTGATAACGAAGAGAAGTGGGTTAGATAAAAGAGAAAAGGCTCTGCAAATGAGTGCACAAAGGCCTAGGTAGAGTTTGCAGCTGAGTGCGTGGACCCCTGCAGCTGAGTGCACAGGGTAGTTTTGAGTATGTAACCTTGATTGAAGATCAATAAAGACAGTTATCGAAGAATTCTTGCATATCTATATTTATTTATTGTTAATTCTATATGTTGTCGATGAATAATGTGTTTTATGGAATATTGATCAAGTGTTGCGCGATTCTCTTGAATAAGTCTTAATAATGTATGCAATGCATGTTTAAGTACTTTTGTGAAGACTCTGACGAATTCTGTTATGTTTACTAATAACTTAAGTAGATATGCGTGAACACTAATTTAGGGTCATTCTATAATGCGTGCAAGTGGATAAATTGACTGTTAAAGGTCCACAAAGATTGATATTAGACCTTCACGAAGGTCTGAAGATTGTTTTAACAAAATTGTAGTAACATACCCTAAGAGTGTATCAATTTGCGCAAAGGAAAATTTGAGGTGCTAAAAGACATCACACTGATCTTTGGATGCAGAAACTTGGTTCTTGCATCCCCCCATACTGCTTCGAGTGAGACTGCAGCCTGCGCTACACAGGTTGTTTCCGAAAGGGCTAGTAGTGTAGGGTTTTGTTGGTTGGTGCAACTAACTTTGAACTTGGGTCAAGACCCCCTAGGCCAACAAATGGTCCCGTTGCCAGGACCGGGATCTGTTTGAAACAGATGTGTGATGTCACATCATTGGAATCTCACCAAGAAAGAGATTAAAAAGTGGTTGGATCGGAAGATTCACGAGTTCGTGGCACAAGAAAATAGGAATCCGTGCCTGTCAAAGGAAGAGTGGTTGAACATGTATATATATACGGAGATACATGAGATCTTTTTCTACACCTTCCCCATTGAACTATACTGGTGGTTGGATAAATTGACAGATAGCTAAGGAAGGTGGAAGCTTGATAGCCTTATAGTGTGGACTCCAGAATTAGTGCAATGAATAGAAGCTTATGAAAATAAGATTGCGCGGGTTGTTGATTATTGGATTGATCAGATTCTGGGAAGATTTGTTACAGAATTTGCAGTTGATACCTCAGTAAGCTATTGTGAAGCGGAGCAGAGTTTTTTCAAAGGACCGCGAGGTAAGTATTTAAGATCATTGAATACTTGGATTAAAATGTTGTTATGTGAAAAACAGGTGATACCATTTCCTTGATGTTCGGAGCTATGCGAAGCGGAAGACTCTTTAGAGATCGAGCGAGATCAGGTCCAGAATATAGTCCGTTAATCAAACCTCCTTCAAGCGAAGACGAAGGAGCGGTGTAAGCTTCACCGTGAAGTGTTGTCCAGCTAATAACACAGGGTTTTTAGCAAACACATCATCCATCCACTCCACCTCCACCTCCACCTTGACCACATACACCTTCACCCACACCTCCACCTCCACCACCACCGTTCAAAATGGTGAACACAATGAAGATGTTGATTTTCAAAGGAACAGGAAGTGAAGATACATAACAATTTTGGTTTGTTGCAAATGTTGTGTGGACAATGCAACATCTTACTAATTACAATATAAAGAAGGCACAATTGGTTATCGCTTTGTAGGATCACACACTAACTTGGTATATCAAGTATTGTTTTAATAATCCTCTTGCATCACCAGTAGAGACTAGGGAAACTTTAAACAAGGAGTTTAGTAAGCCTAAGTATGACTCATAGTCAATAATTGGATTCAAAGAAATAATGATGAGGGTCGATGAGACACCTTAGGAATTAGATCAAGGGTTGAAGTGTCATATTCGAGAAGCTAACATGTAGCTCACAGATAGCCTACATCGCGAATGGCTTATAGCTTCTCTTCTTCCCCACCTAAGAATTTCTCTGTCAAAATAGAATATAGGAACACAGGCGGAAGCCTTGGAAATTGCAATAAGGTTACATTCATCGCCTATTTAGGATGCCACCTTCGGGGAGTAATAGATCCAATCCCAATTGCAGAGCCTGCACCTAAACTTACAAAGTTTGAAGAAAGATAAGGAGACAAAACTAGAAGTGCATGCAAAAGTCTGGTGTCTGAAGTGAAAGAGCTAGGGGCACGATAAAGGCCATTGTCTCGTGTACTCGAATTGTATTACAGGAAGGGGATCACTTCCCCTGAAGGTAGAAGCCCACATGGGGTCGAGCATAGGGGATGCGCTATGGTGTGCTATTTGTCAGGTTGCTGGACAACATGTGATGGATAATTGTCATTCACTTCAAAATTTCATCAAGATGCGCCAACAATTGTTCTGTAACTTTGCAAATTTGTGGGCCATGATGAGTGCCACTATCACAACTATGAGTTGATGATGAAATAAAACCTACATACTGTATGCAAGTAGAAACTTGGCCTCTAGAGTAGGACACCAAAGGAGTGTGCGGAGGTTATCAAGGACGCAGATGCGGTCGAGGAGGAGGAGGACCTGGTAGAGGTCGTGGTCAGATTATCTACTACAACTGCAGACGGCTAGGGCACTATGCACGAGAATGTCAGAATCAAACACACTTGTCATGTCAATACTACAACCAGTTTGACCATGATATAGAAGAGTGACCGGTACTGATAGCTAGAATGCAAGAGAAGAAACCGCAGCCTCAACAACCTATTCAAACAAATGATGAGATTTGAGCCCCACAAAGAGGATCAAAGCGTGAATATAGTGCTAAGAAGTGGAATAACAACTGGTGATGATAAAGGTAAACAAACTGAAGAGGATGGATGGGTCCAGAAGGCCCCAGAGAAGGAAGTTGGGTTTGATCTAAATCGTACCAAGGAAATTTTTATGGATGCCAAGAAAAGCTTCGCTAAGGCCTCCACCTCAGGAAGCTAGGACAAGGTGCAAGAAAATAGTGCGCTTGCAGAGGTTGATCCCTTTGTGCTACTACATTTTTAGAGACCTGCATAAAAATGTTGCGCTATAGCAAAGCTGTGGAAGGCTTGCAAGAATTAATAAACAAATACGGCAGCAAACAGAAGGTCTCTGATGGACACTGGGTGGTCAGAAAAATTAGCAAACATAAGGCAAGAATGAGGCACGAGATGAGGGTCACCATGCAGATAGGTGATTATGAAATGGACCAGGTCATTTTTGGATCTGGGGTCTGATGCGAACGTATTACCAAAACGGACCTAGGAAAGAATGGGGAGACCTGTGTTGCAGTGGTCTTTGATTCAACTCAGAATGGAAAACCAACAGAAAATCATCCCCATGGGATGATTATATGGAGTCACAATTGATATTGAAGGTGCAGGCATGATGGCCGACTTTGAGGTGATATAGATCATTGATGACAGTAATCCATACGCCATGCTCCTGGGAATTGACTGGGCCATTGATATGAATGGGCTTATCAATATGAAGAAGAGGACAATGTCATTTGAAAGGAAATCGCTTCGGGTTGTAGTACCATTGGACCCTGCAAAAGGAGCTCGCTATACTAAACCAGTTCGCAATTATGAAGAAAGTGATGATGAACTGGACCAAATCTACAAAATAATAGCGCGTGACCAGGACTGGATCAATCCAACGACAGATGGGAGGAATGCATGGGAATGGGAGAGTTCTTACACCTCTGATTCAGATGAGGAATTAGAGCATTGGCAGAATCACTTGCATGAAGTATCCACACTGCGTTGCAATATGATGATGAGGTCATTGTGTTATGTCTCGTCGGAGGTAAGGAAACTGCCCTATTATGATGGTTTAACTGAAGTAGATAAGTTTTTGGATAAATTTGAGGGTGAAGTCCCTGAGGATCACCACTTCCAAGCATTAGATTTGGCACTGTGCACTATGCCCATACGATGGTGGGGTACTGTTATGTGGAATTTTTCATCTATGGATAAACATAGTTTCCCTAGATGGGTAGCTACATCTAGAACAATAGATTTAAATCGCTTAACCATTTACTATAGAAGATAAATAAGACAAGGGACCTACTTGTTATCTTTCGCTTTCCCTTTGTCTCCTTTGTTTGGCTCCCGTCGCTCCTTCTCGAACTTAATCTGCTTGACAAGTACCTACAATCATAAACAGAAGACAAAAACCAATCAAAGCAAGTGATATATCTACTATAAGAAAATTGAATCAAAATAATTTACACATATAATCATGATACATGAAGACAAGAATATGGGAAAAGGTGTAAACATCTTTA
>APFE031652742.1:0-20699 GCA_000404065.3 Pinus taeda
TTTTCCTTCTATGAAAGTGCGTGTGTATGTATATGCTCCTTTTGTTTAGTAAACCTGCATGTATACACAACTTGGACAATGTGAACCTGCATATACCTCTCTTTCTTCATTCTTTAAAGTTTGATCTATAATTCTTTGTTGTTGAACTGCTGCACTATGATCTTTCATCTAAGTTGGTTTCCATCAAGGTCAACACCTCTATCATAATGCCAACAGCACAACCACATTAGTGAATGTGGTTGATGTATGCAGACAGTGTATAAATATGATTATTATGACTATTATTATTAATTAATATTACTCCTATTATTAATTAATATTAGTTTATTAATATAAATATGGTGAATTAAATATTAATTAGTATAAATTCCCTAATCGATGATCTTCATATGGCTGGAGCTCGAGCGCACCAGGTTTGGTGCTACCTCTGGTAGGGTTCCTACGTAAACCCATTGCCCATCTCCTCTGCATTCTCGGCTATCATGATTTTTCTCTACCGCTGACTCTCTCATCATGAATCCACCCTTCGGAGGGGTGGGCACAGCCCCCCCCTCCCCCCACCAGTCCCTCTTCTGACATTCCAGTAAATGCATATGCTCTTACTAGTTAAGGCTCCACCCCATTGGCCACTCATAACATCGATCTTGCCGTCGACAACACTAGTGACTTTGTTGCAGGTTCTGTGACAGCCAAAGACAAAGGCATCGACCAGAATGATTCGACGTCATGGAAAAGGGCGTCCTCTGCAACATGCATCCCCAAGTCTGTAGAAAGAATCAAAATAGATCTTCCCAGTGATCGAATCAACAACCAAATCCAATATATGAGGGATCATGCACTCATAGGCAAGTTCCTCGGATTTTGGCCAACTGAAAAGGCCTTGCAACGATAGATCGCCTCCAAATGGAAGCCTAAAGGACAAGTCACTCTGCATCTTCGTCCTAAAGGCTTCTTCACTGCTACTTTCGATTGTCTGGAAGACAAAACTCATATCTTCAAAGGAGGCCCATATTTCTTCAACTCTGTAGGCCTGTACATTCGTGACTGGAAAGAAAGGTTTAATCCAGACAAAGAAGATTTCAGCTGGGCTCTAGTATGGATACGTATGTACTCTCTTCCCTTGGAATACTGGAATGGCAAGACCTTAAAGGAAATAGGCAATAACCTAGGAGTTTTCATCAAAGCCACTGAGGAAACCAAATTCCGAAGATACACCTCCTACGCTAGGATCTATGTACACATGCATCTGGCCAAAGAACTCACGGATTCAGTAAGTCTATTTCATGACTATTTTGAATGGGTCCAAACAATAGACTACGAGCATGTTCCTTTTCCTTACAGAAAATTCAATGAACATGGCCATATTTTTAGGGATTTCCCTCTCAATATTCAGTCTAAATATCTTGTTACTGAGACGAGCAAATATGCTGAGGGATTCACAAAGGTCTCCAGTTGTAGAAAGCATTCCAAGAAATCTCCAGTCACCCTAGATGATCTCAAGAAACCTGAAACAAGGAACAGTTTATAAATCTTGACTTCTCAAAATAACATGGAGGATCACTCATTAATCCTCCTTCAGATCCATCCATTTCTTCACCCCCTCCTCCAAAATCTTCGGCTCTGCTCTCAACCTCCGATCTCCTAAATATCCTCGTCTCTACCTCCTCTGATAAAAAATATCCAGAAACAACCCTACAATCTTCCTCCATGGAGATATATGCAGCTCTATCACCAAGTATTCACAAACAAACCGATACACATAGATGAGGAACCAGAAAGTGTAGATCTGGGAGGTCTAGACATTCTCAAACTAGAAGTGGCATGTCGACAGAAAGAATTCAGTGCCATACCCCCCCCGGAGAAATCGAAAGACTTGAAGTAGTTTTAGCCAGAGCAGAACATAACCAATATCTTGGAATTCAGGAAGGAATTCCTTGAGATGGTAAAAAAATACTGAAAGAAACGAAGAAACGTGGGCGCAAAGTGGATCTCCAAAGAACGATTATTATTGGAGAAATGCTGGTGGAATATGGTAGATTTTCCAAGCTGACCAAGTTTTTCAAATCTCTTCCCTAATGTTCCTCATGAAGCTCATCTCATGGAATGTGAGAGGGCTTAACAATCATGCAAAACATATAATGTTAAAAAATATGATCGAGCAAGAAAAGCCTTCATTAGTCTTTCTACAAGAAATGAAAGGCAATAGCACTGTACTGGAAAAGATTCTAAATAAAGCTTGGACAGGATGCTGCTCAGTCTCTGTGGATGCTTTAGGAGCTTCAGGAGGGCTAGCAATCATGTGGAACCCTCAAGTTCTCTCCCTTCAATATTTTCATGCCTCACACTTCTTTATTTATACTTCCTTCCACCTAATAGGGACCAATATCCATGGTTTCCTCTCTAATGTGTATTTCCCACAAGATTTACAAAAAAATTTGGATCTGCTGGACACACTCACAGCTGTCAAATCTTGTAGGAGCTTCCCCCTTTGGATGTGTGGTGATGACTTTAACATCATCACAACTTTGGAGGAAAAATCCAGAGGAAGATCGAGCGTTGAAGGGGATAGCATTGGCTTCAAACACTTCATCCATAAAAATCAGTTAATGGACCTTGAGACTTCTAATGGTATGTATACATGGACCAATAAAAGAAGGGGACCACAGCATATAGCTTCCAGGCTAGATCAATTCCTTATGGCGGATAATGCCATTCACCTGGGTGGGGACTTTCATGCTTCCATCATGCCTCAAGTGGGCTCTGATCATTGGCCCATAATGCTACAATGGTCGCTTCCAGGATCCAAGTGCAATAA
Source organism: Pinus taeda (assembly GCA_000404065.3). Classification (NCBI taxonomy): domain Eukaryota; kingdom Viridiplantae; phylum Streptophyta; class Pinopsida; order Pinales; family Pinaceae; genus Pinus; species Pinus taeda. The sequence continues at coordinate 2,816 of APFE031652742.1, forward strand.
ACAGTTACGCTTCGAATCCTTTTGGTTTTCTCATCCTAATTTCAAAGAAGTAGCTATCGATGCTTAGATCCTTTACACCCTCTTCAAGAGCCAAGATGTTTCAATTTCAACAAAAGCTAAAATTCCTTAAATGAGTTCTCAAATCTTGGAATCGCACTCAGTTTGGTAACATTTTTTATCATAAGAAAGTGTTGGAGCAGCAAATGGATACATTGCAACAATGTATCATCTCTGAAGGAAGAATGGAAGACTATGCGCAACAGGAGCAGGCCCTCCTAAACCAAATTGAAGCACGAAGGCAACAAGAAGAGACCCTCTAGTGAAAAAAATCCAGAATCAGATGGCTTAAAGATGGGGAGAAAAATACCAAATTCTTTCACAGGTCTACCATTCAAAGGAGAATGCACAATAACATCACCTTCATTAGTAATCAACTAGGGGAGCATCTGGAGGTGCATGAAGAAGTGGCACAAGAATTACAAGATTACTTGCAAGACATTCTGAGGGAACCCTCAGGCTGCAGAAATCAGGCTATTCGACCTATTACGCAGCAAATTCCTAAAATCATAATTGCAGACCACAACATTAGGCTTCTCCAGCCTATCTCTATGCAGGAAGTGGAGGATGCAGTGGCCCAAATCAAGGATGGTAAAGCGCTTGGTCCTGATGGATTTGCAGCCAATTTCTTTCATGCTTTTAGGGAGCATATCAAAACAGAGGTCTGGGAGCTCGTGGAAGAATCGCGATCAATGCATTGGATCCTTCCTTCCCTAAACACGACCTTTATAGTGCTCATTCCTAAAGTGGAAGAATCCAATACTCCTCATAAATATAGGTCGATTGCACTATTCAATTTAATCTACAAACTCGTACCTAAAGGCGTGGCGCATAGGCTCAAACCTCTTCTCCCTCTCCTCATTTTGCCAAAGCAGACAGGCTATGTAGAAGGGCGCCAGATTCTGGACGGTATCATTCTCTCACATGGAGTGATCCACTCCCTCAAGATCCTAAAAAAGCCAGGTATGATTCTCAAACTTGATCTTTCCAAAGCATTCAACAAGCTTAGCTAGACCTATATTAATCACACATTAATTGCATTCGGCTTCAATGCTACCTGGACTCGATGGATAATGAATCTCATTTCCTCCCCCTGTTTTTCCATCCTTCTAAATGGCTCCCCTTCCCAGCCCTTTCATCCTTCTCGAGGTATCCGTCAAGGCGATCCTCTTTCCTTGTTCCTCTTGGTTCTCATGGCCGAAGGACTAAGTCACCTTCTTCACTATGCTATCAATTCACATTCTTTAAAGGGAATTTCTATGCATGGTCAACCCCCCATCACTCACCAATAGTTTGTCGATGGTAATATGCTTTTTGGCCATCCGTCAGTTCAAGAGGCCTCTGACTTCAAGCTCCTGCTCAATCTCTTCTCAGAAGCCTCTCACACCACCATCAATGCCTCCAAATCCCATCTCTTCTTCTTCCACACTCTCATTCTCCCACAGAGAAATATAGCCAGGATTTTGGGCTTTCCGATAGCCAAGCTTCCTTCGAAATATCTTGGTGCTCCCCTGTTTGCTTCAGCCATCAAACATGCTTCCTGGAGAACCCTCCTTGAAAATTTAGAAACCAGGCTCTCCTCATGGACCTACCCCTCACTCAACATTTCAAGCAGGCTTATCCTAATCAAATCAGTTCTCTAGGCCATGCCTCTGTACTTGTTTTCAATCTCGGCTGGCCCTAAATGGGTTCTTAAAAATATCCGCAATCTTCAAAGAAACTTTCTTCAGGGTTCCTCGGGCCACAACAAAAAATGATCTCTTGTCAAATGGATGGAGATTTATCTTCCGAAGTCAGCTTGTGGGCTAGGCCTAAGGGATCCCCTCCACAACAACACTATCATGGGTGCGCGCATATGGTGGAATTGGATCTCTAAACTGCACACTCCCTGGGCACATCTCTGGCAGGCCAAATATGCTCCAGGCAATCCAAATGAGGATCTCATCCGCATCAGTACAACCACCCCTGGCTCACTGATTTGGAGTGTATCCAAGCAACATAGTGCCTTTATTCAAGCGCAAAACTTCTAGGAAATCCATTCGGGTACCACTGGAAGATTTTGAGAGGAATCCTGGTAACAAGTTCCCAAACTCGCCTCTCTCTTTCACAGACCCAAGTCGCAAGCAACTATGCAGCAAAATGATCAAATCCACATCCATAAATTTTGGTAGCAGCAATCCCCTCAAGGTTTTCAACTTTGGAGAATAGAAAACACCTGGCAGGCTAACTGGCAGGAGGAAAGTTATGAAGAGATCGATCAAGAGCTCAAACTCAGGAAAATTAAACTCTCTGATCAGAAGGACAAAGTGCGATGGGGATACACATCCAAAGGCATGTTCACTACCAAGGAAGCATATCAAATTCTCTATCAACCCAGGCAGATCATAAAGGATCAACTATGGGATCAGGTTTAGCAACCAAACATTTGGCCTAAGGTCTCCACTTTCCTTTGGCTTCTAAGCAAACAACGGATCCTCACTTGGGATAACCTACAAAAACAAGGATTTATTAGGCCTTCTAGATGTCCCAATTGCAATACACACAGAGACCATCATGCATCTCTTGGACACCTACCCATTAACAGCTCAACTTTGGGAGAGAATAGCACAGTGTAACAGAAGAATAGGTAGATGAGTGGGAGAAATTTTAAACACTATCAGAAACTGGCCTCGACATCCTTTCCAAAGTCTTCTTCTCAATTACCTATGGAACCTCTTACCGGGCTTTATCTACTGGATCACCTGGAAGGAAAGAAATTACAGGATCTTCAAAAATCATAGTTTTCCCTTTGACACTCTTTGGCTTCTTCTCAAATAGAACCTTCAAGAAACTCTAGCCCTTAGACATTGGCAAGACTCATATATGCCAGTTTTACCCCAGGAATTCCTCATTCCGTCCAACTAGAATCTGGATCTCACCCTTATAGATCATACCAAGCCCAGTTCCTCCATTCATTCTGAGTCTGCACAATTCTGGTCACCTCTAGCCATCCACCCTTACAACCTGAACTTTGACGAAGCGGCTAAGGGCAATCCTGGGCTGGTTGGATATGGTGGAATCTTTAGAGATGCTAGAGGCTTTGTTCTGCACATTTATCATGGTTTGCTTGGAAGAGACACCAACAATGCTGCCGAACTTGAACGCTTATGGAAGGATATTCGCATAGCAGAAATAGAATTTTTTTTGCCTCTAGAGGTAGAAGGGGATTCTCAAATTTTAATAAAGGCTGCTATTCAGATTCAATCAGGATCTTTAATAGCAAAGATTTCTTCAAGCTGGCAGCTCCTAAGCTGACTGGAACAGATTGAAGAATGGTTTAGAGCTCCATGCAGTATCACCTTCAAGCACATTCGGTGAAAATCCAATAAGGTAGCAAATAGACTAGCTAATCAAGGCACCGATTAGCAGATCCCATTCTTCTCTAGTCCTTTGAACAGTTCAACGATATACAACTCAAATGAGACTGCACTCTCCTGGTGCAACAAGATCTATCTCTCCTAGATCCGGGTGTTTAAATGTGTAATAGGTACATGGGCAGTCGATTGGGTGGGCGCGTGGCTTAACACCACCGCCATTCGGCCTCGCACAAAGTTGGTCTTTAATACCTCTGATCTCAATTTAATGCTGCATTAATGCAGCCTATCCCTCCTCTCCGGCCTGTTCATTTTCTTACCATGGCACCCTCAGCCCTTTTCATTTGCGCTCCTCTTTCACACTCACGATACTCCTTTGTTGATGTAGAGATTCGCTCTCTAATCAGCCCAAGGAAACTTTGGGCTTTAGATCGTTAGTTGGATTTTTGGTGGGAATTTAGGTTTCTCACTGCCCTATCTGCAATCTCAATAGCTTCTCATCCGTTGCCCTCTCCTCTGCCCATATGTGTGCTGTAGCCAAGCTATTTTTAGTCCTCTTCGGCCTCCTCATTATTGCAACCATCTCTGAACTTCCTGCTCATCCCACTATGCCCAGACTTTGCCAGAAAATGAGTTGCAGGAGGGGAAGCTCCCGGGGGCTAGCTGTTCACCAGGTCTCCTCCTCCACGATGGATTCCTCGACTTTTTGTTCAGACTTCTACTCGAACCACTATCCTACTACTAGGAGTGGTTGTGGATGGGGTAGAGGGTAGCTTAATACGGCAATGCGCTCTATCAACTCTCCTTCTAATACTGCTCGGCTCTAGTTCCCCTGTAGTCACGGCAATCTCTCTTTCATAGCCTCTGTCACCATTGAGGTTAGCGAGGTTACTTCTTGTCAAGTAGTTGTTTCCCCTGGGGCGATTATGGAAATGAAGGGGGTAGATAGGCAGGGTACCACTCAGATGGATTACAAGTAGGGTAAGGTTCCGGGTCCGAGTAAGTGCATTGCAACCCAAGTCATGGACGATCAAGCAGGTCTGAGTGTTCCTATAGGCAGTGGATCTTCAAGCAAAGAGAGCCACCCCTCTGAGGATGAAGACGGCTACAAATATGGGTGCCACATAACTGAAGAGCAACCCTCTACCTCTCATGAAGTTTAAGCAGGTCTACACTCAATGGTTTTTTGATTCACTGTGTGCTTGAGGGTGCTTAATTTTCACCTATTTTATCGTCATGATATGCTTACCAGTTCTCATGCTCAGTGCTTTGCTCCAAAGTCTAATTTCCGGTTTCCCCTATGTGGGTGGCACTCTTCCAGCCTGTGTTTTTTGGTCTCAATTTCAGTCTCAGCCATTTTTTGAGGTCTGATCTTAGTTTTGTTCTGGGTGGTGCATCTCTGTTTTATTGCCTGGTTCCAGTTATCTTGTTATGGTGGCTGAATTACCTTCATTTAATCTTTAGTTTCAAGCATGATAATGGGGGTTTTATGTTTCTATGTAATAGTCATAGTCATGTTCCTAGCAGTCCTTCACGTCGATCCTCAGCTTTGCTATGTGAGCATGCCACAACTCTGGGCTAGATTTGTCGAGGCGGTGGCCTCTATGTAAAATTATTTTGTATCAATATAGGAGTAGACAAATTCAGAAAAAATAAATAAATAAAATATAAAATAAAAAATAAAATAAAATAAATTAAAATAAATAAATAAATAAATAAATAAAATAAATAAAATAAATATATATATATATATATATATATATATATATATATATATATATATATATATTAATATAAATATTGGTTTTATAAATAATTTATATTAATACATTTTAATTTAGGGTGATGTATTTACGCTCTCTCTGCAGTAATAGTTCACGACCTCTCTGTGGCAATAGAAAAAAATCTATGGCTCATGAGTCTACAGTCCGACTTGTTGATATCAGATGCGCACATTCCTTATTTTTTTTCTAATACATATATGCTCATATATTTTCAAGTATGAATAATTCACCACAATTACCAAATATTACCAAAGGTAGACCTAGCACAGTTACTATAGAGAGCCTCTATGAGTATATAGAGTCTTTAGAGAAACGTAGAGAGGAAAGAGAAGTCAAGCTACAAATAGAGCTAGTAGCCATGCTGGAAAATAAATTCACATCTCTTGAAAGCAAGATCCAAAAACAAATAGAAATAAAACAGAACTATTGGAGAATAAGATGGAGGCATTGGAGACTAGGTTGTAGGTTATAGAAAAGTAAAACCATGATATGAACCAAACATCCCAGCAAGTAGATGTTGGTTAGAGAGTCCTAAAATTAAGGACATGATTAAAGAGCTAGAAGAAAAAGTTAATAGCCACCTCACCCTAAATAATGTGGCAGGTAAATTATATATCAAACCAATTAAAAATGAAATGAAAAAACTGATAGAAGTAGACCATGAGCATAACAAAAGGGCCTTGAACCTTAGAATATTTGGTTTGAAAGAGGAGGTAGACAAGGATACTTTAGCCATAGCCCAGACAGAATTACATAACAGATTACAAATTGAAACAACATGTCTCACAAAAGCAACAAGGTTGGGGAAACTAACTAAGAGTAAAGGAAGGCTGATCTGAATAAAGGTGAGCTCTACTGACCATAAGTATGACATCCTTAGTAAAACCTCAAGCCTAAAAGGAACGTGAATATTTATAAATGAAGATCTCATTCCAAACGATCAAGCAAAATTGAGAAAGCAGGTTCAAAAGGTAAAGGAAGCTAAGAAGGAAGGAAAATGGGCAATAATCAAAAATAGAAAAGTCGTTATTCAAGATAGAAACCAAAAAGACAATAATAAATAGCAATTCAACATGCTCAGATTCTTTCTTGGAACTGTCGGAGCTTTCGATGGAACAAAGGCCCCAAGCTAAGTTGGATCTTCAATGATGTTATACTGTTTTTCTTGTTGAAACTTGGGAGCACGAAGAATCTAAGGTCCCTAACATACATGGCTTTACATTATGGTCTACCTAGAATAAGCAATCCTCCCTTAGAGGCATTGGTGGTATATATTGTTACATTAAGAAGAACATCTCTCCCCATGCTAGGATTTATAAAAATGACCCTCACAACAAAATAGTTGGATAGAAATTACTGACATTTATGATAAAAGACCTACATAGAAATCTATTATTTCCCACCCATCAATTCTAAATTCTATAAGAAAAATAATCTATATAAAAATAGTCCTTACAATGGTTTACAGAATGATATTTATAGCCTAAGGAATTAAGGAAATATCCTTTTCGGTGACTTTAATGCTCAAACTTCAATCAACCAAGCTATTCTTCTAAGCAATCATTCCAACCCTAATCCTCTTTGGTTAGGCAAAGACCTTCGTTTGGATAACCAGTACAAAAAGAGCTCTGAAGACCTCGGGGAGAATTTGTTTGAGTCAAAGCTAGTCAAGCTGTGTAGTACTCAGGATCTCATAATTTGCAACGGTCTAAAGAAGTGGCCCAATTCTACCAAGATGACATGCATCCATGGGCTAGGTAGCAGCGTGGTAGACTATGTTATCTCCGATATCCCTCTATACAACGATATAAAAAATTTTGACATCTTAAATGACCATGAGCCTGACTCTGATCATAGGCCTTTACTTATAACACTCAATTTTGTCATGCATAAAGATCCCATAGAAGATAATCCTTATAGCCAAAAGAAGTTAATCTTTGATAGAAAGAAAAAAGATTTGTTTCTAAATGAATTAAAAACTAATTTGCTTTTGTTACCTAGTATAGACAACATAGAAGACCTCTATCATAATTTTAATACAACCATCTCATATTCTATTAACAAGTTCTCAATTGAAGTTTCAAGTAATAAAAGAAATAGAAAAACCAACCCATGGTATGACAAAGATTATAAAAGTGTGAGGAGAGCAATTGAGGAAGTTGTTGATGAATCTCTTAATATTTGAAAGATAAAAATATACAAAGCCCTAACCTAAATGAAAAAATGGTAGTATATTCGTAAAAGACAAGAGAATCCCTTACACCTCTCTAAGGTAGCTCCTAAGAAAATCTGGAGGCAGATTCTAACTAGGAAAACTAAAGATAATAATAAAATTGCTTTACATGATTGGAATTCCTATCTTTAAAAGCTTTATGAATCTCCAAATGTCTTGGATAAATTTGAAACCATGCTCACAACAAAAGAAGTTTTCTCATTAGAAGACATTGATTTTAGGGTTAATCGCTTGGCTAATGGGAAAGCTAAGGACATTAAAGGTTACCAAGTGGAAATCATAAAAATTAGAAGTCATGTCCTCATCCCCCACATTCAAAAGCGTTTCAATCAAGTGGAAAAGCAAAGGTTCCCTAAACCATGAACTCAAAGCCTCATTATCCCTATTTTTAAAATTGGGGATACAAATAACCCCTCTAATTATTGGACAATTATGATCAACCCTCCCCTAGCCAAGTTATATGGTATTATTTTGGAAAATAATTTGAGCATATGGCTTGAAAGTGAAGGTAAGTGGGATAAAGGCCAAGTGGGTTTTAGAAAGAAACACTCAACAACAGACCACCTCGTTACGGTTAGGATCATTGTGGAGGAATTTTGCAATGATAAATCCAATCACTTTTGTTGCTTTGTGGACATTAGATAGGCTTTCAATATGGTTCCTAGAAACAACCTTTGGAACATATTAGAAGAGCTAAAGGTTCCTTTTGAGTTAGGAGATGTAACTATAAGGTTATACGAGAATCTAATTACCAAGTTAAAGAGCAATGAGGGGTAGTCAAAAGATATTAAATGTAATATTGGAGTTATACAAGGTTCCCCCTCTCCCCTACCCTATTTGTCATTTACATCGATAAGCTAGAAGGTTGTTTAGAGGAAGTAGGATGTGCTGGCACGATCTTAGCTGGGATAGTCATCATCCTTCTTCTCTATGCTAACAATATTGTTCTTCTCGCAAGGTGCCCATCTAATCTTGATAAGAAACTTATACTTCTTAAGGAATTTTGCTCTACCATGGGTATGATTGTTAACACTGAAAAAAAAAAGTTATGATTATCAAATCCAACAAGGACACTTACGTTAATTTTATGTATGACAATAGTAACTTGGAGGAAGTGCCTTCCTACAAATACCTAGGAATTGATATTCATCACAAGCTCAAATCGAACTATAGCATTGAGAAAAGGATTAATGGGGGATGGAAAGCTTATTTTGGTCTTGAAAAATAATTGCAAAATGGAAAAACGTGTAATGTGGGATAGGAGGAAGCTCCTCTTTGAAATTTTAGTCACTCCGGTTATCTTATATGGATGTGAAGTTTGGGTTTGTATCATATCTAAAGAATCCTCGAGAAAGATTGAGAAAATTCAGAAGCATTTTATAGTCTACAACCTCAAAATTAAAAGCAACACACCCTATCCTATTCTCCTTATAGAAGTGGTTCTTTCCCCTATCGAGAGCCTAGATATGACTAGGCTTTTGTTGAACAAGCACAGAATCAATAACATAAGAGACCATAGACTTCCTAAGCTAGCTTTAAATTCCAGTGAAAACCACCTAAGGCTCAAACGATGTTGGTATAAAGACACCAGGGCATGGTTAAACCATTGGGAGATCGATGAGAATGTTCCATTGAAAAACATTAATAACATGAAAAATATTGTTACTTTTAAGTTCAAAGAGAAAATGTGGTGTGAGAAATATTTAGCAGCTAAAAGAAAATTAAGATATTATAAGGAGGTCATCAACCCCACCCTAGAAGATCAAAAGTATCTCTTTGTTTTAACTTGCTCAAAGAAGAAAATTAATATAGCCAAGATTAGAATGAACTCTCATGAGATCCATAGTGAAATGGGTCGTTGGTAGTTCCTAAAACACCTATATGGAAAGGTTCTGCCATCTCTATGAGAATAGAAACAACGAGGATGAAAAGAACTTCCTCTTAGAGTGATCCACGTACAACCACATTAGATCTCAGTTTGAAAATATTTGTTGCAATACTGACCTTCCTAGCCTTTTACATTGTCAAAATTATAGTGAGCCCAGGAGGATTCTCTCCAATCTTATTGAGCATAGAAATAAAATATAAAATCAAACTAAATAATTCATTTCTCTAGGTCCGATAGACCAAAGTTTGGTCTCAGTGGACGTTAACCATCATCATCATTAAACCCAATGACTAATATTAAAAATCCCATGAATACCATTATACCATATAAATATGAGCCTTTAGATCCATAAAACCAATAGATTGATATTATAAACCAATGAAATAATATATCCAATGAATTTATACTAAAAACCCAAGGTATTATAAACCCGAGGGAGAAATATTAAACCCAAGGGATTAATATTATAAACCCAACATATATAAACCCTAAGATAAATATTTTACACCCAAGGGAATAATAAACCCAAGGGATTAATACTAAAAACCCGTGGGATTATAAACCCATATTAACCCCAAGAGATTAATGTTAAACCCAAGGGATTAATACTAAAACCCAACGGATTATAAACCCTAAGATTAATATTATAAACATTAATGCAAATATTATAAACTCAAATACAAAATGAGAGGCATAAAATGATAATCATTAGTGTATTTTTGGGGTCTAAAATGGGCATCCTAAGGAAATTATAAAATAATAGTGGAAATAATAAAATAAGATTAGATTATATCATCACATTTTAGAGGGAAAAAAGACAACTATTTTTTCAACTCATATTTTTAACTTATCTCCATACGGGTTTATTCAAATTTTGAGCAGAAATAATTGTAGGATGCAGAATTTGATTCCTCATCCAAAGAGTACCCATATTGCATACTTTCGATGCACCCTAGTACACAAAAAATGATAAATACATAAAAAAAAGTGATTGCAATCATGTTTTTTCATGTGTTTCTCATTTTTTGTGTAGCGGGGTCCATCGAAAGTATGCAACATGAGTACCCCTTGGATGAGGAGTTGAATTTTTCATCTAATGAGTACTCCTTGAAATTTGAGTAAAAACTTAGGGAGATAAGTTGAAAATAAGAGTTGAAAAAGTAGTCTTATTATTTTATTATTTTTTAATATTTGTACTTTATTACTCCAAAAATGGTGAATCATCCCCCATGGTTGACATCATCATCTTCAATACTATTGGTTCTTAAAAAGTTTATTTTGGTTGTATATTTTTCTTAAGAGACCCATTTTAGACCTCAAAAATCCCCTAATGAATACAAAAAAAGTTATTGTAATAAGAAAAATGATAAGAACAAAATGACAATAATTTTGTAGTTGAGTTACACCTAGTAATAGAACAATAGGCTTACTTAGGTAAAAAAAAAATATGACAGAGAATATGTTAAACTAATTAACCAAACCTCCAACCTGTAATTGAAAATTTACATTTGGACTCAAAAATAATAATATTACATTATTTTACATGTACATGTTATTTTAAATGTATATAATATTAAATTATATAGTTAAAGAATAATGTGAACCCTTACATTAATAAAACCAAATAATTGATATTATAAACCCAAGAGAATCATAGACCTAAGGGATTAATACTAATGACCCAAGGCATTATAAGACCAAACGAGTAATATTAAACCTAATGGACTAATGTTCTAAACCCAAGGTATATAAATACTAAGATAAATACTATAAATGAGACAATATTTGTCACAATGCGACATTGGACCACGATTGAGCATGGTTGATTTTCACATTGATACAATCCTTATTCCATTGTGGTGTTAGACCATGGTTGACCATGTATGTTTTACATATCGACATAATCTTTGTCACAATGCGACGTTGGACCATGGTTGACCATGGATGTTTTTCATATCGAGACAATCTTTTTCACAATGTGATATTCTACCATGATTAACCATGATTGACCATGGTTGACCATGATCAACCATGGTTGACCATGGTTGACCATGATTGTCCATGATTTTCTATGATTTCCACATGGAGACAATTTTTGTCACAATGCGACATTTGACCATGGTTAACCATGTTTGACTATCATTGACCATTCTTTACCATGATTGATATTATAAGCACAAGGGAATATTACCAATGGGTTGATATTCTAAACCAAAGGGAATAATAAACCCAATGAATTAATATTAAAACCCCAAGAGATTATAAAACCGAGGGAATAATATTAAACCAAAGGGACTAATATTATAAACCCAATGTATATAAACCCTAAGATAAATATTACAAACACTAAAATAAACATGGTTGGCCATGCTTGATTTTCATATTGGGACAATCCTTGCCATAATGTGACAATCGACCATGATTCGTCATGATTAAACATGGTTGACCATGATTGATATTATAAACCTAAGGGAATAATAAACCCAAGGGATTAATACTAAAACCCCAAGGGATTATGAACCGAAGTGAATAATATTAAACCGAAGGGACTAATTTTAAAAACCAAAGGTATATAAACCCTAAGATAAATATTATAAATGCTAAAATAAACATGTTTGGCCATATTTGATTTTCATATTGAGAGAATCCTTAACAAAATGTGATGTCGGAGCATGGCTGACCATGGTTGACAATGGATGTTTTTCGTATTGAGACAATCTTTGTCACAATGCAATGTGGGACCATGGTTGACTATCGATGTTTTTTATATTGAGACAATCTTTGTCACAATGTGTCATTCAACCATGTTTGACCATATTTGATTCTATAAAAAATGGTTGACCATGATCAACCATGGTTGACCAAGATGAACATGATTGTACATGAATTTCACATGGAGACATTTTTTGTCACAATGCGAAATTTGACCATGGTTGACCATGGTTAACCATGGTTGAATATGATTTACCATGATTGATATTATAAACCCAAGGGAATAATATTAAACCTAAGGGACTAATATTATAAACCGAGAGTATATAATCCCTAAGATAAATATTATAAACACTAAAATAAACATGGTTGACAATGGCTGATTTTCATATTGAGACAATCCTTGTCACAATGCAACATTTGACCATGCTTGACAATGGTTTTCTATGATTGACGATAGTTGACCATGATTGATATTATAAGCCTAAGAGAATAATAAACCCAAGGGATTGACGATGGTATAATAAAATAGTGTTATCTATTTACAATATTATTAATTACTATTATCTATTTTTCATAATGTTTATATTTAATAATATTATTGTTTATTTATATTTAATAATAGTATTTGTTTGTTTTTCGGAGAAAAAAAATCAAACTTTTCATTGCATGACAAAAAGTTACATTATATATGTTATAAGCATTCAAGTGATTGTGTGATTTTACTCATAGAGTGGTTGAGGTTTGCTTGAGGGATTCCCTCTACTGCCTCTCAAAGTTTGATTGCAGTTCACTAGCTAGGTATGGTTCGAGGTCTCCTGTATGTGGAGAATACCCTGCTGAAGTCAGTTCAGGTGTAGCATGGTCATCATAAACAAATTATGAACCCACTATTTCCAGATATTTTGTTTTTTTTTTTAGGCTGCTCCAATCGTGGGTCTCCTCAGAAGGTAAAACAACCCAAATAGGATGGGGCAGCATTGTATTTTGTAGATCTTTTATTTTTTTGTTTTTTGTTTTAACTGTATTTGTGCAAGTCTAAAGAAATGTTTGAACAATATAACAACATAACACAACAAAAGAAAACAAATAGATGCTGTTTCCGGTTGAGATTTTAGAGTGATGGGTCCTACACATATGGTGAATGATCAAACACACAGATCTTGTCCATCTCTTTGTGCTCTATTCCCCAACTACACAGATTTTGTTGCAAACCCTCTTTAGAAAGCTTGTCTGTAACATCATTGTGTTCCCTGTATATATGACATAGTGAGATATGATTAAAATGTGATTTTAAGCTCATGGTTTCTTCTAGAAGAGATGATAACAAGTAGTTCTGACATTTGTGGATTCCATTGAACCATTTGACAATGCTTAGAGAGTCCCCGAAGATCTGAATCGTGGGAATACCCAAATGAATGAGTGAACATAGGAGACGTTTTAATGTTGTCAGCTCAACAAAGTTTTTGGTTCCACTCCCTATGCCTATTGAGGATAAAAGGCTTCTATGGGGGCTCATATGTATGATAAATCCTGCTCCACATTTGTTTTCCTAGTTGGATGCTCCATTGAAGTATGCCCATGGGATCCCATCCCTGATGGTTTCTTGTATGATTGGTCTTGGGTGTTCTTCATGGGTAGGTTCAGGGATTCTTGTGAATATGGATGCACTTCCAATTGTAGGAATTTACAAGGTAAGTTCCTTAGAAAGAACACCAAAGGAGACCACTCACAAACAGATCACAGATCAATACACCAGTATTTTTGACGTTGCTAAAACCCTGAAAGAGGGAAACAGTCCACGGACTAAGCCAACGCGGCCACTTCAGACAATTTATTAATAAAAGAATGAAAATTTACATAAGCTTCTCTCATGAATAGTTAACCTACAAATGACCCTCCATGCTCCTTAAATAGAGATCATGGACCAATCGGGTGTTAAGCCATGGATCAAGTGTCGGTAATACCGAGGAGAGAATGAACCATCAGATCACTACATATCGTGACCGTCGGATTGTAAGTTACAAAAGTACATAGTAAAGAAACACACTTTACCGAACTTTATACTAGACCAAGCTATACTTAACTATTCCTATGTGTCAGAATATCCTAACATCCCCCCTTAAGAACAACTTGGGATAGGATTGAAGGATTTACAAATATGAAACAATAGGAGAAGGAAGGAGGCACTAGAGCCTATCCCCCCTTAATGACAACTTCCTGAACTTTAACCATAAATTGAAGTTTAGTAAACTTCGCCTTTGTGAGAGCCTTTGTAAAGATGTCTGCAACTTGATCATCTGTTGAATAATATTGCACTTCAAGAACATGGTCATGAATGAGATTTTTGATGAAGTGCATGTGTAGTTCAATGTGTTTGCTACACTGATGCTGGATTGGATCTTTGCATAGTTGAATGGCACTTTGATTATCACACCAAAGGGTAGTCGGATGATGCTGCTGAAAGCCAAACTCTCATAGGATCTGACGAAGCCACAAGGCTTCCTTACTAGCTTCTACGACACCATGATACTCTGCTTCTGTGGAAGAAAGAGAAATGGCACCTTGTTTCTTGCAAGCCCATGAAATAGGTCCTGAACGAAGAGTGAACACATAACTGGCAATAGACTTTCGATCATCAGGGTCACCAGCCCAATCGGAATCAGTGAAACCAACCAATAGAGGAGATGCTCCAACACTATAATGAATTCCAAACTGAACTGTACCTTGAACATAACGAAGTATTCTTTTAGCTGCTTTCCAATGACTTTCACGTGGGGCTTGCATAAACCGAGCAACAAGGACAACAACAAAGGAAAGGTCAAGATGTGCATGGGTTAGATACAAAAGTTTTCCTACAAGTTAACGGTATAAGGTAGCATCAACTTTTGGGGAAGTACAAGTGACTGAAAGTTTGACTCCAAACTGAAAGGTAGAAGGAACTGGCTTACAATCTTCCATGTGAAAACTGCGTAGAAGATCACATGCATACTTAGATTGCGAGAGGGAAATACCTTCCTTGGATTGCAAGACATGAAGATCGAGAAAATAATGTAAGTGTCCTAAGTCTGTCATTTCAAACTTCTTTTTAAGGATGGGCTTCACATGGTTGATAAGGTTGGGATCACTACCAGTGAGGATAAGATCATCAACATAAAGAACAAGAATGATAAGAGACTTGCCCACTTTCTTGGTGTAGACAGTATTGTCAGAATGACACCTAGAAAAGCCAGATTTTAAAAGAAAGCTATCCATTTTGGCATACCAAGCCCGAGGAGCTTGCTTGAGACCATAAAGGGATTTCTTAAGCCGACATACAAGACTGGATTCTGTTTGTATAAACCCAATAGGTTGTTCCATATAGATTTCTTTATGCAAGTCCCCATGCAAGAAGGCAGATTTAACATCCATCTGATGGACTTCCCATTTGAAAGAGGAAACAAGGGAGAGAACAAGGTGGACAGAGTTCATTTTGGCAACAGGGGAGAAGGTTTCAGTAGAGCCAATGCCTTCAACTTGTGAAAATCCCTTAGCAACAAGATGAGCTTTATGTTTATCAACTTTCCCATCTGGTCCATAATTGGTTCTATAAACCCATTTGCATCTAACAAGTTTTCGGCCCTTTGGTAGAGGAACAAGATCCCATGTATCATTTGCCAATAATGAACGATATTCTTCTTTCATAGCTGTGTCCCAATCTGTATGGATTGAAGCTCCTGCAAAGGTGTCAGGATCATAATTTGATGAGACTTGAGCTAGTAAAGAAGAGGCTCTTTCGAATTGAGAACGTGCAAGGCGCTGATCTGTAGGGTCACCGACAAGATCACATGTTGCATCCCGAGTATCACGAACCCATTTTGGAAGTGAAGGAGCTGAAGGAGGATCTTAAGAAGGTGGGGGAGGATTTTCATCCTCAATTTCATCATCTGAAGAAGAAATATGTTCAAAAGTAGAAGAGATAGAGAGAGGTGGCACATTCGCCGAACTAAGCTCGTAGGTCGATATATTTTCATCAAACTTTACATCTCTTCTAATGATAACATTTTTGGACTTAAATGGAATACGTCTATATCCTTTGACATCTTCAGAATATCCAACAAAAATACATTCTTCACTCTTAGGTTCTAAACCTTTATGTTTCTCATCTGGAATATGGGCCCATGCTTCACTTCCAAAACACGAAAGTGACCCACATCTGGTTTAATTGAGCTCCATGCTTCTTCTGAAGTGATATTCTTTAAAACCTTAGTAGGAGTACGATTTATTATGTAATTTGCACAGTTAATTGCTTCTGCCCAATAATTAAGACTAAGTCCTTTAGATTGAAGCATACAATTAGCCATTTCCTTTAAGGTGCAATTCTTCCTTTCAGCTACACCATTTTGTTGTGGAGTATATGGAACAATATGTTTCATTTCAATTCCATTCTTAGTGTAAAAGTTGATGAAGTTGTTTTTAACATATTCTTCGCCATTATCACATCTTAGCTTAAGAATTTGATGTCCAGATTGTTTTTCAACAAAGGCCTTAAAGGCCAAGAATTTGTTAAATACTTCACTCTTGAGTTTTAGTAAGTATACCCAAGTGTGTCTGGAGAAATCATCAATGAAAGTTAAGAAATACTTGTAGCCAGAGAAGGAAACAACTGGAAGTGGACCACATAGATCATTGTGCACAAGTTGTAAAGGGGCTGAGGCGTGCCAAGAGGCACGTTTTTCAAAATTGTCCCGATGATGTTTTCTGAGTACACATCCGGAACAAACACCATCTCTGCAAGATACTATTGGAAGACCAGTCACCATATTTTCTTCACATAGATTCTGAAGGGAGAAATAATTTAAGTAACCAAATCGCTCATGCCAAAGTTTGCTCACTTCATCATTATGAGCAACAAATACCGAGGGAAGATTTGATGACCTAAAGTTGTGAAACTTATACAACCTTGTAGAATCATCAGCAATGCCAGTAGCTAAATCTGTCTAGGATCTCTTAGGTCCTTAATTACAACATCGTGAGGTGAAAATTCAACGATTTTACCTTCACCTGAATGAGTTATCTGATATACAGATAGAAGGTTGCAGGATAAGGTTGGAACACATAATACATCATTAAATTGACCATTGTCTATATGACAGTTCCATTCCCCCCTACAACGCTAAGAGATCTATCATCACCAACATATATATTTTTGGTGTTACAATCATTTAAAGAAGAAAACATGGCTTTGTTTTTGGCCATGTGATAAAAAGCTCCAGAATCAATGAGCCACTCATGAGAATGAGAGGAGGAAGATACATTTAGTGCATAGCCAGACCGAGATGCTTGACAACCACATGCAGAAAGTGCCATTCCTGAAGATGAATTTGAAGAGTGCTCCAAATGGATGTTATGCTTCTTCATTGCTGCTTCCAAGGCTTCCATCTTCTTAAAGGATTTAGATTCTAAGTGGCCATCTCGATTACAAAAGTTGCAATGTCTATCAGTCTTCTTCCCTTTGTTTTTATTTGCCTTATCATTCTGGTGAAATGATTTTTCATTTTGAGGTTGAAATTGCTTAGGACCCTTGTTTGGTTTAGGACCATTCTTTTTAGGATATGACTTCTTAGGATTCTTTGAGTTTGGTTGTTGCTGGGCGATTAATTCTTTCTTAGAAGAGTTTCCAAGATTAAGAAGACCAAGGTGTAAGAGTTTTTCTTGTTCTCTTATTAAAGAATCACAAAAAGCATCAAAGGAACGGGGCTTGTAGTCATGTCCTTGAGAAATGAAGGCTTCTCTTGTAAAATGGAAGGTGGAAACAAACACAGAGTAGGCTGGTCCCAACTTAGAAAGAATGCAATAGATAAGGGCAATGTCTTGT
>APFE031652745.1:0-10156 GCA_000404065.3 Pinus taeda
ATGATGTGGAAGATGCACCATCATCACATAGACGAGCTCTCTGTTTCAAAATGGCAAGATCTATTGTTGCTCATTTTCGCTTCCTTCTTAATGAATCCATAGCCAAGGTCTCTGGGGTTTCTCGACCACAGAGGACGCGAAGAATGACTATTTGTCAAATAGGAGCTAGGGAAAACAAATTGATCTACGGACACAAGAAAAAACCAGTAAATAAAACAAGAACAACCACTCATACGATCTGAAATGCTTCTTCAAAATAAAAAGCACGAGAAAACAAAGAATCAAAACTGCCTACGCTGTGTCAATATATGACAAGCTCATGATACCCTCCTGTTTTCTTCATAATGCGTAGTCATTTCTACACTAACGAATAACCTATTTTTTAATTCACTAAATACATCAAATACCCTTCTCAATATTCCACCGAAATTAATCCAGAATAATTATAACGCCCTCTTTTCAAATCCCATCCCCAACATTATAGATCCTACTATCGCAAATATGCCCCAACCCTCATTTCCACACAGAGACGCGAGAAAAGAAAACCCTGAGCCCCAAAATTTAGGAATCGTTACATACCTCTAGCATTCTCTGTTGATCGCCTCAACTCCCGCTAGAATATCCGTGAGAAAACCTCAATTTCGCATCCGGCAAGTGCATAATTCTGGGTCGCAGAATTACAATGATCGATACAATTTGATAACCTTCGATGTTTGATGAGCCACTTTTGGACCACCAAATTCACAATAGAAATACTTGTTCGGACCACCAAATTTCAATTAACGGAGTCGGAGGTTCGTCCAAATTGTACCTGGGTGGCGAGCTGCAGAGTTTAGGAATTGCAGAGCGGAGGAATTGCAAAGCAGGAGGCGTCGAGTCGAGGAGGAAGGTGAGTGAGCAGCCCACGGGATCGCAATTCCTCATTTCGAATTTCCATTGGCAATAACTCTCCAGCTCGGACTCGATCTGTCAGGGGATGTCAGGATTGCCAGCCCTGATCGGATCTTATGTCAGGGAATGTCAGGATTGCCAGGGGAGGGTGGCCCTTATGTCAGGGAATGTCAGCATTGCCAGGGGAGGGTGGCGGAGGTAGGGGAGGGTGGCGGAGGGCGGAGGGATTGCCGGCGGCTGGAGCCGAACGATTTTCTGGGCGGTGCTGGAAAACGGGTGATTCCTCCGCCTAGGTAGACTACCACTAATTTTGATGGTTTGCTCGGGAAAAATTATTAAACCAAGATGGGTATGAAGAATAAAAAATTGAGCCATATGTTGTTGAATTAAATCATGGCCGCACATTAAATAGGGAGAGCAGATTTTCCAAACACGTTATGTTATTATATAGATTATGTTGTTTTGTAGTATTAATTTTTTTATTGTATTTTTATATATATGAAAAAATATTAGAGTATAAGTAAAATGTAAATAAATATTAAATTAAAATATTTTCAAAAATGTCTCAATGAATTTTGGTGTTTTAAATATATTACCCATAATTATTATAAGTAAATTATTGATAACTTTAAATTAAATTATATTTAATTCTAATAAGAATCATATAATTTTAGTTAACTATGTTTAATGTTAATAATAATTCACTATTTGTCAACTAACACAACTACATTAATAAAGTGGTATCACCTTCCACTTTTCATATTTTAATAGACATCATTAATTTTAAAATATAGAAATTCATACTAATCTATTTTTATAAACCACTTCATTAATGTGATTGTCCAAAAATATGTTCAAGATATAAAAATATATATAAATAAAATGAATATATAACAAAGAATTGATTATTAAACATTAAAAATAAAATTCCCCGGCTGCGGGTGCATGTGAAGGATGAGCGGCAGGTGGCTCGTCACATGGGCAGCTGTCAGCCCGGACGAGCCACCATAAACCAACACGCCCAAGCAATCACTGCGAAGGAGGATTTAGACAGCGGGAGGACCAGTTCGGCTCCAGAACAATTCATTGCGACAAGGATTATCCTTGGGAAGTCAAATCTGGTTAAGGCGCCATTCAATGCGCAGCCTGGAACAAGGAATATGGCGACCCATAAGTGCGTTCACCATGTTGCATTCCCGCATTTCTCAAAGAGACATGAGCAAATTCTGAAGGCGACAGAGCATACTCTGGCAAGGTGCAGGCTTTCACCAAGGATATTTGTCAAGAGAGGCAGTTGTAGAATGCCTGAGAGGCAAAGGATGAGCAGTCGAAGAATTGGCTCGAGGGGCCGTCCTGCTACACAGAGGCCCGCCACTTCACCCTCCTCCTCTGTAGATATTCCTCCTGAACCAGGCAGCAGTCCGCGTCGAACAGTTGGCCAGCGAATTGAAAGAGACAGGGGAGAACCCATGGAATGCGGTCACCGGGAACATCCAGCAGTTAGATACCGCATCCCTTGCACATTGGAGAATAACACGCTCATTGTTTCAGTCACTGTTGAGCACTGCAGCGACCTCCGGAGGCCACGGGACAACCTGACAGTGCCAAGGGTGGATATGCAGGTCCCCAGGGTGGATTTGAGACGACCCATTCAAGTTGACAAGGCCGATCCCAGCGAGCCCGCCCATGGAAGGATGCGCCCAGATGTGGAGGAAGATAAGAAGCTCAAGGGGTTAGCGACGGAAGACGAGCCTTACCTTACTGATGAGGACTAGCTCAGAAGCCTCTCCGTTCTCTCGGCCAGGAATGCTACTCTCGGTCCATCTCTCTCTGTTTTACTCTGTTTGTTTGTTTGTCAAGGCGTCAAGGTCCACCGCGAAGGTTTATGTGTCGTCAATGTCAGTCTACGTGTCGATTATGTCAACTTATGGGTCCATCGTGCCAAGTTATATGTCCGCTGTGTTGGCTCAAAAGCCTATTGTGTCGATTACATGCTGGTTATGTAGGTTGGAAGAAACTGGTTCCTTTTTGCCAAATGTTCTGGATGGATAGTCATGGGAAATTCTCTTCGGAGAAACAAGGCTTCGGCCTTTTTGTAAAATTGGATGTAAATTTTGGTTTTTTGTAATATAAATTAGTGCAGTCTTACGGAGAAAAAAAAAAACATTAAATAAATGCAAATAAATAATAATAAAGTATATCAAAGTCATGAAAAAATAATTTCATTATTTTATAATTATACTAAAATATATTACTATAAAGTAGAAAGGAAAAAGGGTATGGAAGGCAAGCCAGATTTCATCATTGGTTCCAATAAAAATATAGAAATATTAAGATAATGAAGACAAATTCTTCTGAAGAGAAATTTATTATATCTTTATTAATGCAAGATATTCTTATATATAGAATAATAGGATAACTTATTATAACTGTGATGATAATGACACTCATGTGATTACAACTCACACTTACATTGGTAAATGAGACTCTCCATAATAATACAATACATTTGAAGATTAAGACATTTCTCTAATTGATTCTAAGTATTGAACGCATTAAGACATTAATGCATAGGAACAATACATTTCTCTAATTGATTCTAAGTGTTAGGTGAAGTAGATACAAAATTACACTCTCCAACTATCACCCTAGAAAAATTAATCCATAATCCATAAAACCACTTTCTCGATGCTCTCATGAGAGTGCAAGGAGGAAGTGAGAGTATAGATTACCTCACCACACGTTTCACCTCATAACACAAGATTGGGTAAGGACAAGATAGATAACTCATTATTTTGAAAGGGAAAATATTAAGCAGAATGCATTAAGTTAATGGTAAGCTTATTAATTTTTCATTTTGTTTATTGAATATCATTTTATCCTTATCCAAGGAACTTTCTTTATTGAATACCATTTTATCCTTATCTAACTAACAACACGTAAAAGTAATAAACCAAACATTAACTTACTACATAACATCTGTGAATTATTATTTTAATAAACCACTCAAGACATAAATTCGACATTATCTATTTACCTTTACCTAAATGTCTATGATAAGACAAATAAGCAAATGAAAACGTGTATCATTATCTACTTACCTTTACCTAAATGTTTTTACTATGATAAGAGAAATAGGCAAATGAAAACGTGTATCATTGAAAGGTGGTTCATAAAAAAAGTACAACCATAATATAGACAAAGTGAAATGAAATAGAGGGATGCTCATTTCAATTAATGAAATGAGTGACGAGGGACATTCGTTCACCAATATTGCAGGTTGATATGTATGAGGAAAAGCCTATCCTTCTACATACCTTCCTCCTCCAACTATAAACTTTAGTATTAATTATAATTATGTTTCTATATTGTTTCTATCAAAGCAGAAAAAGAAATAATCGAGTTTCGTAGATATAGAGGTGAACCAAAAATAAAAACCAAATACCGGCAATATCGGAGTACAAAATTTGTAACCTAAAACATTTACCATTTAAAAGTTATAAATTAAAGAGAAAATATTTCTGGCTAATAAACATATTATCTAAGTAAAATTGAAAAGAAAAATCAAATACAGTAATGAACAGAAATCCACGCATTTGATGTAAGTTTTTCCAAAGTTTAGGGAATGGTAATATATTTACATATTATCTAAGTAAAATTGAAAACAATAACCAAATATGGCACTGAACAGAAATCCACGCATTTGAGGGAAGTTTTACCAAAGTTTAGGGAAGATAATATATTTACAATTATCTGTACAAAATCGAAATGGATTACAGTATGGCATGTATGTCTAATATTTAACGACTGAAAAGAAAATTACTAGACGCTGTTTTTGTATGTAACGTATGCTATTATGGCTGTAATTAGGGAATTGTACTATTATGTGAGAGACTTTAAAAAGCGGCAAATGACAAAGAAGACGAGGCTGAATCACAGAGGGAGAGCTGGGTGGTTGTTAAGTGGAACCAACAGGGATCCTACTCAGGGGCATGGCTGTAAGGGGCGTTGCCATTTCGCATGATAGTTTAAGCATCTCGGTGAGGTCTACCGGATGGTCAGGAGAAGGCACCCATGTGAAATTATGAAGCAATTGAGCCATCCACAGGTGAACCGTCCTGAGGCCGAGAGCCTTACCCGGGCACACTCGCCGACCGGCACCAAAAGGCGCAAGCCGTAAGTCGTTTCCTCGTACATCCACATGTTGTCCACCTTCAGACAGGAGGAACCTCTCCGGACGGAACTGATGTGGACGTTCCCAGATCTCCGGGTCGTGGGTAATGGACCACATGTTCACCATGGCTGTCGTGCCCGCCGGAACGCACATCCCGTTTTCCAAGTGCCAATCCTCCGTGCAGAGGCGGGCCCATGATAAGAGAGGCCCCGGCGGATGCATTCTCAGAGACTCTTTCACCACCGCTTGAAGATACGGGAGCTTCTCGATGTCGTCCTCCCTTACGTTTCTGTTGCGCCCGACAACCGCGTCGAGCTCGGCGTGAGCTTTGCCCTGCACTTCTGGATTCACCAACAGCTCTGCCATTGTCCATTCTGTAAGCAAAGCGGTTGTGTCCGTGCCGCGGAAGATCATTTCCTGTATGGATTTCAAATTCTTGTTATTATTATTTAATTTTAAAGTCACGATGAAGGCAGAAGACACCATATTAGTGAATAAAATTTTTATTTAAAACCCACTTTCACTCAGTGATTTGCCCGAAAGAAAATTAATTTTAAAACCAAAACTGTAAATTTATCGAAAAAATAGTAAAGTTTTTAGTTATGATACCCATAGAACTGCAATCATGTCGTCGTCGTCGAGCTTCTCTTCTCCTTGGAGAGAAAGGAGGACATCGACAAAGTCTGAGTTGGCCGCGTCGTCCCTCTGTCGGTGCTCCTCGATGATGTTTTTGACAAACGATGTAACACGCGGGACAAGGCGAGCGCAGCGGCTGTGAATTCTGAGTGGATCGAGCACTCGTAGCCATGGCAGATGATCAGCCCAGTTGAATGCTCCAAGGAGCTCGAAGCCCTCGTTGACCATCTCGCCAAGAATCTTCTGAGTCTGAACATCGAAGGACCGTTGACCAAAGACACTTCCCATTATATTATTGAGTGAAGCTTTCTGAACGTGTCGTCGAAGCTGGACGGCACCACCGTTGATAATAGATTCGTGTCTAATGTCGGAGAGCATTGTCATGGAGTCCGCCTGACGACCGACCTCATGCGCCGCAATTCGGCGTGGAGAGAAGAGATGAGTAGCAGAAATTCTTCGCAGGAGTCGCCAATAATCACCATTAGGCGCGAATCCCATCGCCCTGCCGAACATTAACTGCTGCGCGGATTGTTTGAGCGGTCGGTCTGCAAAGTGAGGGGAGCCGAGCAAATCTCTGGCCACGTCAGGATCCGATGTAATCACTGCTGGCGTTGAGCCCAGGCTAAACGCCATGAGTTTCTTGGCGCCATGGAGACGAGCCAGATACTCAAGCTTTCGGTGAGCAAGTCCGACGCTCATGTCCATGAGGCTTCCGATTATCGGCCATCCTTTGGGGCCAGGAATTGCGGTGCCTTTCTTGTGTCTCGCAGCCCATGCACAGCCTCCAGGGCGGAACCAAGAGACCATATGAGCGCAAACAACAGAGATGAGCAGTGCCATACAGAGAGGCCATAGATCCCATGGAAAAACATGCGCATTGGAATGTGAAAAACAATCACGTACTCCAATCTTTGTGAAAAAAGGAATGGCGTGTACCCACCACCCTCCTGTTGCAGAGGTTTCAGGATTCTCCATTGCGTAAGACACGGACAGGCCAAGGATGGAATGAGTGAAAGGGAAGGTGACACTAAATTGAAAGTGGATGGGGTCTTTTATAGCAGGGGGAATGTGCGTAGAATATACTGGGCCGTCAAAAGCGCAAAACGGGACGTCAGGAGGAATGTCTGCGGAAATGGGTGGACCGTGGGGTGCACGCGTAGTGCTAACCCTTCGGACAAGTCTACCGAGGGTGGAGAATGGTAAAAAATGTTTGGAATTTCGGTTAAAATAAATAAATAAATAAATAAATTCTACAATAGTGTTTAAATCATGTTTTTACATAAAAATAATTAACAAAAAAATCTCTGGCACTTAAGATTTTGCAATTTAACAATTATAATTAAATTTACAAAAATCCCTACCAAAATGATCAAAATAACCTCGAAAAACAATCGACTACTAACGCTCACGTGGAAACGACAGAGATATAACAGGATCCGACACGGTCGCGCGTTATATACTCTGGATGTTCTAGAATACCACCTCCATTGAATGCGTCGCACCTCAGCTTAGATGCAGACGTTGGAGATTCGTCCCTTATTATATTTATCAAAAAGATTTCTATATATATTAAATTAGACATTCAAAAAGACAACCCGAAAATCGTAAGGTGAGGAAACACCATGAAAAGGATAAGCGAAAGGATACAGAAAGAACGTGAAAATGATAGAGCGCAAGTTCTTTGGAGAGTGTGGGGTGCGTGCGTGGTTATGTGGTTATAAATTAAGGGAAAAAAAGAGTTATGTGAGGGGGTTTTTACATATATTTGCTATTGAAAAGTCAGAGGTCAAGGAACAAAGTTAGTTAATTGTTTCCACCTAAAACTTTTCCTAAAAAACTACTTTAAATATTCGCACAAAAGTACATTCAATTATAATGCCATAGGTGAACGTTCATGGAAGTTACAAATAAGTGCGTGGAAATTTCTTTTAATACAATCTGTTCATGTTGCGTAGTTTTCGGAAATGAGAATGTTGTTAAATCTTATAAAGATATCAAAAATATATATACAATATTAATAATAATCAATTAAAATCATAAATTTGAGTTTGAGGAGAAGTAGTTTCAGGGTTATTTTAGTTGATCGAGTTAGCCTTGCTAAGTTTTTTGCGAGTTGGGAGGACACAGTGTCAAATTTTTTCAATTCCATGGGGTTACGCCCCCAGCAGGGAAGGGTAGATCCCTTCCGGTTGGGAGGACACTCTGTCAAATTTTTTCAACTCCATGGGGTTACTCCCGCTAGCAAGGAAGGGTAGATCCCTTCAGGTTGATTTGCCTCGATGGGTTTTTCCTATGGATGTAGCGACGATGACCATCCAATATCCGTGAACCATCCTTAAAAAAAAAGTCTAAAGAGAAACAAAATAAAAATTCAATTTTTAAAATTATATATTGTGTTTAATAGTGTAAAATTTAAAACTCTATCTTTCTGAATTTCATTCATCTTAACCTTTGATATTCCAAAATTAAAACAAATTCAAATTTATATTTAATTTTCTCATATATATTGATTGATATTGAATATTTTAATTGAGGTAAACACTAAAATATTTTATTCATATGTTTTCATTTTAATATTTATTTTGAATGTTATAGGTCAAATCCATGTAATAGGGAGGGGATCTGTTATTTGTTGAAGTATTATATCTTATTAAATATATATATATATATATTATATATATATATATATATATTATAAAAGTTGATTTTGAAATATTTTTATAATTATCATAAAAAAAATTATTTATGGGTCACAACCACGTAGGTTTGTAACAAACAATTTTCAACTACCAAGAGGCGCATAGGTTGTGTCATATCCCAGGATACTACTGTAAAATATTATTTATTTTACCTTAAGTTTAAAAAGGACACAAATAAAAGGATATGATTATTAATCTGTTGCATGAATTAAATTTAATATATATATATATATATATATATAATATAATTATATATATTTTTCAGAAAATGGAAATGAGAAATGATTTCCTAGTAACAAGGATATCATGTAATGAGGAGAGAAGTTAATATATTTAAAAAAATAATAAAGAAACAGTTGCAAAACCCTAACCACCTTTCCTCCCCCCTAACCGTGGAATGGGTTCCAGGAAAAAGGGAAAAAGGGGCAAAAAACAAAAACACCGTGTTGTAGAGGACAGACAGTGGGGAAAACGGGTGGCTTACCACGTTTGGTGATGATCAGATGGTAAGAGTGAAGAGCGCATGCAACTCGCATACACTGTAGTCTTTGAGCAAGCTAGGGGGAGATTGGTCGCGAAAGACAATCTCATGGTCGGGTGGTGGACTAGCTGCAGAGAACAGAGGTGACTGTATCTCAACACAGAAAGGGAGGCACACCCACAGGAAACGATACAGGTATGCGACATTGACTTGAAAACTAGAAAAATTATTCAATTTCTATGGGTCACAGTTATTTTCAGATTTTCTGTAAAAGTACTCAAATACACAGGAAATGATGGGGATGGGTAGCCCTGTCGATGAACTGTTTTGGGATAGTAATACATTTAAACCTACTGCAAGCGATTTGAATTCAGTTAGAGAACTTTCATGTAAACAACTTTGCCAGATAAATTATTCTCAGGTTGGAGCCTAGAAATTAGCTTAGCTTTCCAGATGTAACAACATTTGGTAGAGTGACCAGAATGAAACTATTGAAAGGTACCATACCAATTATAACATTTAGTTCCATGCATCAGTTAATGAAAGCAAAATAAAGACACTTAAAAAAAATTATTTATGGGTCACAACCATAGGTTTGTAACAAACAATTTTCAACTACAAGAGCACATAGGCTGGCTCATCCATGTGGTTGAATCCTTTCAGCCACATGCATATCATGTGATAAGTGTGGATGGGATCTAGGGTTTGGTTTTATGAGTTGACCACATATTCCGCTTGTTGACCACAGGGTTTGACATTTAACCGCAGATAGTTACAATTGATTGGAGGCTTCTGAAGTAAGTTTTTTTAGTATTAGCATTGTTGGGTGCATCTCATGGATATTTTTTAGTTTATTTTGCTAAAAAGGTCTATGGTTGCTAATATGGATCATTGTACTCCATGGAAAATTTTAGGGGCAAATTTTGGCCCTTTGGTGAAATTAAGGGGTTTTAAATTTTTAGTGGGCCAATATTTTGTATCATTGTACATTTTACAAATCGCCTCAAATTTATTTTATAATAAAATCAGGTATGGAGGTTAGCCCAACTTATTTTAAGGGAGAGGGTAAAAAAGGTAAATTTAGCCCTTCAAATTAGGTGTTACAACCTTCCATTCACCCTAACTTTCAAGAATAGGTTTTATTTATGTGAATCCCATGGGCCAAATACCATATTTATAAAAGAGGTATAGTAAATTAATAAAAATATAAATAAATGAGAGGTATGGTACATAAATAAAACATTTTTTATATTTACTCTAGAAGTCACCTTATAT